>JAJPUD010004023.1:48189-110282 GCA_023553655.1 Myrmecobius fasciatus
TCTTGGTTATTTTCCTTTGGAAGTTCTTTAATCAATAAGCCTTTCACTATCTTGGTTACTTTCCTTTGGAAGGTTCTTTAGCTAATCAATGAGTTCTCTAGCTATCATATCTCCTTTGGAGGATTCTCTAGCTTAAATGATGTGGGGGAGTATCCTAGGACAGAGAAGAAGGGGACTATGATCTGCATATTCTCTCTCTTTAACCTAAGATCATAATCAATATTAATAAGGTGTTTAAGGGTTTGCAAAGCATTTCCCACCTATTTTCCATCTGATCCTCATTAACCACTCACACTATCCCTTCTCTCCTTCCCTGACTCTGCAGACCCTCTGTAGCCTCCACTTTGTCAGCCAATATGGAGGCTCAGGAAAGCTCGGAGCTGGACTGGATGGAGTTTGGCTTTAGCTGGGGCGGGGAGGGTGAGAGTGACTTAGGAGACAGCCAGTCTCTGAAGTCAAAACAAATGGGTCAGAAGAGGTAGAGTAAATGTTTCTAGAGAACTAGAGAGCTGTACTCACCTTGGGAAAGTGCACACACTATAAGGACGCTGCGCAGTGCCATCTCTGATAGACATCACTGAGTCCGACGTCCCAGGCCTCTGTACCACAATGACAATGAAAGACTTTTAAAAATGCTTATTTTGCCCTAGAAAACAAAGATTGGGGCTTTTTTTTTTAACAATCTAATAGGAGTTGCAGATAGACTAAAAGACAAAGTTCACTGAATCGTGGCTAGTTGCCAAATTTTTATCATCTTTTATAATTTTTTTTAGATTTACAGTTTAATCTCCCCTCTATGCCCTCCACTGAAATATTTGAAAACAGCTATTCAATGTGTCTTCTTTTTTTTAGCTAAATATTTTCAGTTTTCCAATATATACTATGGATTCGAGGCCCTTTGCCATCCTGGCTGCACTGCCATAGGCAGTCTCCAGTTTGCCAATATACTTCAGCTGTGGCACCCATAAATACACACAGCACTCCCAAAGAGTTCTGAACAAAAGGGACTATCACCTTCCTATTCTTGGAATCTCTTGATGCAGCCCTTGCTATATTAAGCAGCATCAAGGTCCAAATTTCATTAGCTTTTTGCTGCATTTAAAAAATATTCTCCTGAGGCATCATTACTTACCAGACTAACTGTTCAACAGGTCCATGACACACTTGCTCTAAAAGCTCTGTTCTAACATGTCAAGATCCTTTTGGATCCTGTCTTCCTATGAATTCGTTATTTCTTCCAGTTTTGTGTCCTTTTTAAGTATGATGCACATATCATTTATGTATTTTTCTGTCGTCAATAAAAACGTTAAATAGTCTAATGCTACATTAGACTTAATAATCAAATGTCAGAGTCAGAAGGGACTTTTGAGACCTTATAACACAAGACTCAAATTCTTCAGATGAGAAAATCTAGTAAGCTTAAAGAGAAATAATTTGCCCAAGGTATCAAACCTAGTGATAGAACTAGGAATATTATTTAGGTGTCCTGATCTGCATCCTTGCCACACATATGACCTTGATTAGGTAAATGAACTCCTCTGGGTTGAGCTGTTTCCTCACTTATAAAATGAAGTTGGACTATGATGGTCTGACTAGAGTCATCTATGAGATACGGTTTTCCTGCATTGATGATTTATCTTCAGTTGACAATGGCTTATAATCATAGTGGAAAGAAAAAATCATTGAAGTAGAGTTTAGGAAGTTGTGTTTGGATCTTAGATCTGCCACTTTTATTACTTATGTGACAATGATCAAATCCCCTTAATCTCAGTGTCCTCATCAATTAAAATAAATCCTATGTTTCTAAACAAAGTTATCAACTCCTTTCCACTAAGTGATTAATAAAGCGAAGACTTGGAAAGTCTTAAGGAAGTTCTTATTAAAGGAGCCCTTTATGACAACAGTGGTAAGGTGGCTGGATTTGGAATAAAACTTAAATCTGGATTCTACCATTTGTCAGTTATATAACCTTTATCAAGTCTCTTAAATTCTCCATTTCATCATCTGTAAAATGAGGGAATTAAACTAGATCTTCCAGCTTGAAATTCTATGATCCTCTCAAGCTGAGCTTTTCTTAAGAGTAGGGCTCATTCTAGAGTAGTAAGAATATGCCCTACTCTAAGAAAATTCACTGAAAATTCATTATATAATTCATTAATTCACTGGTACCATTTGGGAGAGGTAGTTAGAAAAAGGAAGAAACCAATTTACATTTGAAAGAGCTTTAACCAGATTCCCACTTCCATCCATGGCACAGAGGAAGTCCTTATAAAACCTCATCTTCACTTTGCTGTCTCTAATCATAAGGACCCCTATTCCCTTGAATGTAAATTCCACATTTTGTTTGACAGAAATGGATCGGGATAAAAAGAGTAATGTTTCCTTCACACATCCTTCCACCACATCCCTGTTAAAAGGACCCTCCAGGGAAATCATGACGAAGTTAAGCTGAACGACTGGGATATCACCTAAGTAGGGGGAAAAAATAAATGGGAGAGAAAATTAGGATATGGATCATATATTACTCATAAACAACTATCTAATCAGTGCTTAATAATTCAAAATGTTTTACAAATAGTTTGTTTATAGTATGCTTTCTAAGGATTACGAATGCAAAAATTTTAAATGTAAGCATCCTAATAATATCTGTCACTTAATAGAGAATATTTCATTTTGGTTTTGTATCTCAAGCATCTAGCACAGTGAATAGAGGCAAAGAGAATAAAGTATTTTATTTTAAGAAATACTCATGAGGAAATTCAGGAACCAGCACTTTTTTTGAAGTAAATATTCATTGTGTATATATAATTATAAATATATAATATACTTATATTTATGTGTGTATATTTTTTCAAGTTTTCCTAGTAATGTACAAAACATTAACCCCTTTTACTTCTTAATCCTGAACAACACTAGAGAAAATAAGCTAAATCACCATTCTGGAAAGCAATTTGGAATTATGAATCAAAATTTATTAAACAGTGCATACCTTCTGATCCAATAACACAACTTCTAGGCTTATCCCCAAGGAGATTAGAGGAGGAAAAAAAGACTTATATGAGCAAAAATATTTATTATCAGCTCTTTTGTGATGATAAAGAAATAGACTCAGGGAATATCCATCAACTGGAGGATAATTGAAAAAATTATGGTATAGGAATGTAGTAGAATACTATTGTACTCTAAGAAATTATGAAATGTATGATTTTTGAAAAACCTGTGTAAAGCAAGCCAAACCAGAACAATTTACATAATATCAAAAGTATAAACATCTTTGAAAGACTTAAGAATTCTGATCAATGCAATGACTATTTTCAATTCCAAAAGATCAATACACTGAAGCATGTTATCAAAGTCTGGATAGAATTGATAGACTGATGCAGAAAGATATACAGGCATGTCCAATGCAGAAATTTGTTCCATTTGATTATGTTTATTACAAAGACTTTGTTTTTCTTTTTCTTTTTTTACAATGGGGTGAGGAGGTTGAAGCAAAATAAAATTGATTTATGCTCACTGAAAAAAAATAAGCCTTTTAATAAAATCAAGCAATCCATTTCGGTAGACGTTCTGTCAATTGAGAAGGATCCATCTCTGACAATAGAAGCTATAGAGGAAGGATTAATTTCTGAAGAGGGATTACTTTTTGCCTTTTCTCTTGTAAGTCTTAAAGAGTGTATCGGAGAAAAGTAGATTTTTCTACATTTCCTCATTGGTAATGGTGCTTTATAGCAGTGTAACTCAATCAACAGGAAAAATTGCACTCAGCATAGAGGAGACCTAACAAGCATAACTGTGAAATCCAATTGATCTGTGAAAGAGATTAAGTTCACAGAGCCCATCAAAGTTACCTCTAGCAAATATGCTATATTCAAGGGAAACAACTGCAGTTTCAGAGTTGTGACATGTGTAACATATATATATTTCTATATCATTATACTCTATATGTATTCCCACTCTTTCTAGTGATCTCTTTGGTAATTTTTTTAAAAAAGCATACCTCGGGTTTCTGGAGGGCATATATTGCTAACATTGTTTTAGCTATGTTGTTTGCCTTTACTTTAAAGCTAACTTGTCAACTGACTGTTAAAGGTAATCATCACTGGTGGGGACTCAAAAAATTAGTTTTAGAAGTATGGCTCTCCAGCTACAAATACAAGTGGGAGGGTATCCTGGGAAGGTGGGGTTATATACAGATGAGGAACTGAGATCCAGAAAGATCAATTACTCATAAGGCAAAGCTTTTACTAAATACATACTATGTGCTAGTTATTGGGAATGGTAATGCAAAGAATGGAGCAATCCCTATTTTTCAAGGAGCTTATATACTAATAGGAAGACAAATGGCACATAAAGAAAATAAATATAAATAAATACAAGACAAAGTAATTAGGGAAAAGGGGTACTAACAACTGTAAGGATAAAGAAAGGCTTAATGAAGTAAAAGATACTTAAGCTATTTAAAGGAAGACCTTGATTTCCTGAGTCAGAAGGCAGGAAAGAGTGTATTCCAGCCCTTTCCAAAGTCAAGGAGATGGCAGATGGCTTTGTATGTGTAAAGTACAAAGAAAAGACCTATTTGGCTACTTCATAGAGTAAGGAAGGGGAGTAATGTCCAATGAAGCTGAAAAGATGGTGCCCTCAAGTGCGTTAACTCTGCTGAAGAATTCTTACTGGAAAGATAACTGCCCAACCATCTTCCAACCATCAAAGGGCTTAGTCCAAAGGGGTAATTGTTATAACTAACTTGAAGATTAAACCCTTTGGGAATGGTGTGCCTGGTAGAAGAGATAATGCCCTCCAAGAAATATCTACAGTCCCATTTACAAGAGGAAGGACTTTTGGGGACCATATACCCTCATTAGTTCCTATTTCTATAATACAGTCTCCAATATTAATATTTAAATATGTGAGCAGATTTTTTAATATCATTCATTTCCCATACGGCCCCAATCCCTACCACACCTGGAAAAGTAAAATTCTTTTGACTCTATATGGCATCTGGAACAGTAATTTCCTAAGGCAATTATTCTGTTTTGTATTGTATTGTATTGTTACAATTAATTACTTAGTTATCTTATTACCTAATAGGTTGTTTGTTAGAGCTATTAACTAGTATGTTTTCCCTAAAATATGTTGTCTCCTCCAGTACCCCCAAGGTATTGTTCTCTGAGACCCAGTAGATGCTTATTAAATGTTTGCTGATTAAATGAATAATCCATGCTACAATCCATAAATTGGAGTAGATAAATAAAGTAGATGTTGATCACATTTTGCCCTTTCTTGTTTTTTTCCTGCATTTGTATTCAGTAAGGAAGTTGGCTTAATTAAACTTTTAAAAAAATTTACCAGGAGTAAATATTTTGTTTTGTTTGAGTCCATGCATTTGGGCAAACTTCTCGGCCATCACAAACACAGGCCTCTGAAGTAGAATAAATTTATTGTTTCCCACATCAAGTCTTTGCCTTACGAAGGTGAAGGTTCCAAATCCCGGAATCTGGACCCCCTAGAACAATAAGAGAGAGCAATGAGATGAAGTTGAGGGGTGGACTGAAAAGAAAAAAAAATCATACTGTGTCCTGTTACCAAGATTAGAATAAACCATATGAATGAAGTTAGTCTGGACCAGAAAGAAATCAGGTTATGGAAAATAGAAGTTACACAATTACAAAATTTAAGAGCCCAAAAAAGCAAATATCTAATCACATCTTTCATTTTCTAAAGAAGTAGACAAGTTAGCAAGTTAATTTAGACTGGCTGGTCTCTAACATCTCTTCCATCTTTAATAGCCTGTTATTCCAAGAAATATTTTAATATCCCTTAAAATTCATATAACAGTTCTGTAATTTCTCAATCTACTGGAATTCATGAGCATTAGATATGTTATTGCCATGACATCACAAAGTGGACACAAAGAATTGAGAATATATTTTAACATATTTAACATGTATTGGATTACCTGCCATCTAGGGGAGGAGGTGGGGAGAAAAAGGGGATAATTTGGAATAGAAGGCTTTGCAAAGGTCAATGTTGAAAAATTGCCCATGTATATGTTTTATAAATAAAATGCTTTAATTGAAAAAATGTAACTAGGAAAAATAAAATAATAAAATAATAAAAATTTTAAATTTTAAAAGTGAATATATGTTGGTAGGGCACTTTTTCCCAATTTGTCTATAGGGTAGACACAGTCCTAGAGAAGTGTTATGTTCTATGTCATTCCAATCATTCACAAATTTGAAGAGGAGAAGCTAAGGGGTCAAAAGACTCCATGTTCCCCTACTACTATTTCCCTCCCCAAACTGCCATTGCTAACAGCTGTCCTACCTATTAGAGCTTTGCTTCATACGTTCTTCCCACCTTTTGCTTTCACAGAAACCCAGCTTCTCTCTGAACTCTCTCCATCCTAGTCACCTCTATAGTATTATATTCATCTTTTCACCTTCCCTGCATCTATTCTGAAGAGTCAAGGAAGAGTCAAGACTACTCCTTGATCCTCATTTACCACTTCCAGACCCTCCCCTACTGCCACTGTAATTCAGCAACTCTCCTTCTTTGAGATTTATTCCATCTAACCTTATCACAGGTCCAAATCCTTGGTTTCATCATTCATTTTCCTAGAAAGGAGCCTGCCAAACTCCTACAAAGGAGTGACACTTGGGTCCTCCTCTTCTTCACCGCCAAACCTCTTTGCCTTCTGTCTTCTGGCCTTAATACTATTGACACTTTTCCCTCACAGTTCACTAATGATGTCATGGAAAGAATACTCAATACAAGGTCAAAGGACCTGAATTTGAACTCTCTGGATTGCAAAACTCAGTAGACTTTTCTCAATCCTCTTATTTCTTGACTCCATCCAAGATTTTTGACAAGGTAAGCCATTCACTCCTGAATACTTTCTTCTTCCTTGGCTACCATAATAATGATCTCTTTCTTTTCCATGTTTTTTCCTATTCCATGAAGCCTTACCTGATTCCTCTGCTGGGTAATGATTTTCCCCTGGATCTTATACTGAACCTCTTTAATGCACTTCTCATGTTATAGGTTACCTGTTAAAGTTACTGCTGTTAATGTCTTATTCCTCCCCATTAGACTAAAATATTATATATTATCAGCACCTGACACAATAACACATTAAGTACCATGTATTATAATACTTATCGAATGAGCAGGTTATCACAGAAAGAATTTGAATGGCCATGCTGCATTGGGCCAACATTTTGAGGGATGACATCAAGAAAATAGCTATTTCCAAAGGATGCTAAATTCTTCTTTCATTTTCTCTTCACCAGGACATCCTGCCAGTTTGGCCAATCCCAAGAAGATGCATCCCTGTAAATTACTGTTCTACCTTCCCACCATTTACCCTGCCCTCCCCTCTCTGGGAATTTCCTGAAATTATATAGTCATATTCTCTGTTCATATTTCTGGACACATTAATCTGGTCACTGAGGGTCAGGGTCTCTCTCTCTCTCTCTTTTTCTCTCTCTCTCTCCTTTCTTTTCTCTCTCTCTACTTACTTCCATAAACTTATTTGATTCATTTATTTAAGCCATAAAAAGGAATTGTATCTTCCCTAGAGCAGTTTTAGATAGTAGAGACAATAGTGTCGTGAAAGGAAGCTTGGCTCTTGAGGCAGCAGAGCAGGGTTCAAGCCCTGATTCTGTTTCTTACTTAGTTGTATGATTATAATTATATCATTTTACCTCAATTTCCCTTCTTTCACAGACTTGTTGAGGAAAAAAAAAGATAAATTATAAAGCTCTATAGAATGAGTCATTATTATTACTAGTAGAGTATAAATTATCATACCTTATCTAGTGATCCTTACAACCCCAGGTACTAGCACAGGGCTCAATACACATTAACAAAATATCATTATCATTATTATTGTAATTATTTATTTGTTGTTGTTGTTATTTAATAACATTTATGATATTATTATATATAATAATGTTATTATTGTTATTATATTATGCACAGAAATTGTGCATTATGAGTGTTATCTCATTTGATCCTCATAACAACTATATGAGTTTTAGGGGAAAAGTTGTTTCCATTTTACAGTTGGGAAAACAAACAGATATAGGTTGAGTGACTTAACCAGAGTCGCACAATTATTAAGTGACTGAGATTAAAATTGAATGCAGATATTTCTACCTTGTCCTATTCACTGAACCACCTAGCTGCTGTTCTTAATATTGCACTACTAGGGATAATAATTCTCCTCCCTCTACAGAATCCATGCACACAAACTCAGCATTAGAATGGTCAAACTCATATCCTATACTAAGAGGGAACCAAAATAATAATAATAGTACTTGAATTTTAAACTCACAAGGCTGAAAACTACATATTCCTAGAGCCATTACCGTGCTTTCAGCCCAAGTCATAAGTAATTAAATACCTTATTCATATGAATGGGACAAGCTAAGTGACTCAAGATCTGAGGTCCAGAAGACTCATCTTCCTAAGTTCAAATCTGGCCTCATACACACAGATCTCAATGCAGTTGTGAGATCCTGGGCAAGCCACTTAACCCTGTTTGCCTCAGTTTCCTCATCTGTAAAATAACCTAGAGAAGGAAATGGCAAACCCCTCCAAATTTGCCAAGAAAACTCCAAAGAGCTGGACAAGATTGAATAACAACAAATAACAATCCATATAAACCCAGCCCATTCACAGTTTATGAATTATTTTTATTGCTATATCATGTTAGTATCTGTAACACAAAGATGATAAAGCCTACCTTCCGTAAGGATAGCTGCCGTTCCACAAATTCTGACACATTTGCCCAAATATTAGAGACTTCTGAAATATGAGGAAAAATATAAAATATCATCTGTTAGTACCCATTACTTATTAAATTTCCTCAAGAACTAAAAAGCAGAATCTAATTAAAGGTAACAAATGCCCCATTTATGGGAAGCAATAAAGGAATTTAGTAGCAAGAAGTGGCTGGTTCTTCTGAAGTCAGAGAACCCCAACTCAATAGTCCCCTCTAATTCCTATCACTGATGTGATCTCAGACAAATTCACTCATCTTCCCTGAGTTTCAGTCTAAAATAACTGTGTTGAACCAGATGACCTCTGTCCCCTTCAGATCAAGGCTCCTTAAACTATTACAATCAATCCTGAACTGTAATGCCACATCCTCAGGAAATGAGCACTTTCACACATGAGAAGTGTCAAAAAGGATCAAATCTCAACTCTGATATTTATTACTTCTGTGATAAGGATCCTTATCAGTCATTTAACTTTTCTTACCCTCCATTTCCTCATCTGTCTAAAGAGTGGAGTAACACTTTCACTCTCTGCTTCATAGAAAATACTTTACAAGCATTAAAATATTAAATAATTATTCTTTATTTTAACCATTTTAGATGAAAATCTTTCTGAATTATATTCCTTATTTATAATTAGGGGCTGAAGACTGAAAAGGAAAAATAGCTAAATTTGTTAGTATTGTGTTTCAAATAATACATTATAGGTTGTTAAGTAAGGTCCTGAAGGAGAACTCAAGTATATAAAGTGAATAAGCTTTAGAATATGAATTTTGTGCCACCTATTTTGACTGCTCAGAAGTCTTACTTTATTTACAGCTTTCCAGCTATGTTCTATTTTCCAAAGAACTGAGGCTAAATAAGTAGGGTACTTATAGGCTATATAAGTACTATAGTATATAAGTTTTATTTATAAGTTGCTAACGACTATCACTAATCAACAAATTGACATCTGTTCTTAAATTTTGTTAATAAAACTCTTAGTCTTATTAAGAATTATAATATATATCAGAAGAATATTTTAAAACACCGATCATCAAAAACTTGTGAGTAGAAAAGAAATTCAGTCATTTGGTGTAATTCAATTTAATTAATTTAAAAATCATTTATAAATACCTATATGGACACACTTACTAGTGAAGCATGCACAAACCTATTAATTTGTCCACAAGATATGCAAGATAAGCACTTTGCAGAAATGGTGGTGTATACCAAGATATTCTGTAACTGGTTCTAGTTGGCAACTACATAGCAAACTGGAGGTTCTTTTTTGGGCCAAGACATCTGGGCCTGGTCCTACCATCTTGCTCTTGCCTTAGTTTTTTGGCTTACTCTGTTTGTTCCTAATGGTATGACTCTTTGATCTATGGCATCTGGTGAAACACCACGTCTTAAAGGGAAAGGTCACATGGCCCTATGATGTACATGGTCACTCTGAATTTGTTTCTTTAAATGAAGGACATTGGATTCTCCAACTTGAGACTTTGCAGAAGTACAGAAGGTGCCCCCCAGCATCCCACCATTTCAGAGTCTAGGTTCCAGAGCCAACACAGCATCATTTTCCAAGGAATAAGGAATAATTCTGGGGAGTGACCTTTGTCAATCCAATGGTAGCCAAGACAAAGGCTTTGGATATGAACTTGGTGTAACCAAATGTTACCTAAGAACTGAACTAAATTTTGAGCCCATTTACCCCAGAACTGATGTGGTTTAGGGTATAGGAAATTCTTGTATGATTTTAATGCCATACCTTTGGAGTAAATATCATTTTGTAAAAGCTAACTGATATGAATGGTTAGCATCCCTAACAATGAAAGAAGGGATGCAAGCTATGGGGGCTCAAGCCAATGGTAGTAGAAAAGAAACTCAATACTTCTAAATCAGCCTCCCTTCCCCTCCACAAATTTTGCCTAGATGTAGGAGCCTGGCTCTGAGAGAAAGAGTTAAGATGCAACTGATATACTGAGATAACATGGCAAATAACCAGGCGCCCAGCTCTCCCATTTTTATCCATAAAATTATTTAAGAGCAGCATTAATTTAAATGATGACCAACAAGAAACTGGAAATTGAAAGGATGCCCATCAATTGGAGAATGGCTGAATAAATTATGGTATATGAATGTTATGGAATATTATTGTTCTGTAAGAAATGACCAACAGGAGGATTTCAGAGAGGACTGGAGAGACTTGCATGAACTGATGCTGAGTGAAATCAGCAGAACCAGGAGAACTTTATACACAGCAACAAGACTATACGATGATCAATTTTGATGGACATGGTTCTTTTCAACAATGATGTGATTCAAACCAGTTGTTCAGCGATGAAGATAGTCATATACGTCCAAAGAGAGGCCTGTGGGAACTGAGTGTGAACCACAACACAGCATTTTAACGCTTTCTGTGAATATTTCCATGCATTTTGTTTTCCTTCTTAGGTTGTTTTTTTCTTCTTCTCTTTCTAGATCTGATGTTTCTTGTGCAGTAAGATAACTGTATAGATATGTATACATGTATTGTATTTGTCATATAATTTATCCTATTTAGCATGTATTAGATTACCTGTCATCTAGGGGTGGGGGTGGGGGGAAGGAGGGGAAAAGCTTGGGAAAAAAAAGTTTTTGCAAAGATCAATGTTGAAAAATCACTCATATGTTTTGTAAATAAAAAGCTTTATATAAAAAAAACAGCCAAAAAGAAATTTCAGCACATCCCTTCATCCAGCCCAGAACTGTACAAAAATATAGCAAGAAAATGCAGATCCTCAATAAGGAATCTTCTCAGAGAAACTAGCACAAGGCACAAGTTAAACAGACCACCCAAAACTCTGCTTAGGAATGACTCCAGGAGTAATAGAGAAAACACTAGTGAGTACAATAATCAAGGAAATCTCAACGCAGGCAATGATTACTTAGCTTTCTAATCAGTGGAGTTCCAAAGAATACAGAAACCAGTTAAGCTTTATAGAACTAAAAGCTCTCAAAAACCCTAAGAGTAACTGAAGACCGATTTGAACCATGATAAAGAAAACCTCAGTATAGAAGGAGAAGTCCATCCTGAATAAGAAGGAATGAAATGGGGTGGGGACAGAAGCCCATTCAGCACCAAGGAAACATCAATGAGGAAAGATTACCCATTATTCTTAACAAGGGAACTCAGGAAGAAAAGGAAGTCAGAAGACTACCTAGCACCCTGAACAAGAAAGTCCCAATGGGAGCAGAACCATCCACTGTTAGGATCAAGAAAGCCACAAGAGTAACAAAGAAAACCTAGCACCTATCAAGGAACATTTATGGTGAAACAAAACCCTGACCAGGGACAGGAGCCCATCATTGCTCTGAGTAAAGATAGACATGTAAAAACTAATTGAAAGAACCCAGGAAAATGAAGTCAAAACTAAACTGTACTGATTACCCAATATAATAACATTAGACTAGCACTAAGTAACAGTTATGGAAACAAGACTAGAAACATGAATAAACTCAACAAGACAGTAACAATAAAGGAATATTATGGATCCAGGGATGTTCAATATACAAAGAAGAAAAAAAAAAAAGCTGTACATTTTATCTAGGAAAAGCCTCAAAGCAAATCATAGATTTGCCACAAATCTTACTGGAATTTCTGGAAGAAATAAAGCAAAAGTTTTAAATGATTATATCTTTATTATTATTATCCTTAATAATAATAGTATTAGTAATAACTAACATTATAAAGTGCTTTAAGATTTGCAAAGTACTTTACAAATATATAAAATCATAGCTCTAGAAGGGAGAATTGTAAGAATAAATAGCATAAGTAGTACAAAAATATTATTCTTTGATAATTTCAATCATATCTGCCTCTTCATGACCCCATTTGGGGTTTTCTTAGCAGATATATTAGAGTGATTTGCCATTTCTGTCTCCAGCTCATTTTACAGGTGAACTGAAGGAAACAGGATTAAGTGACTTGCCTAGAGTCAGAGTTATTAAGTTTCTGAGGCCAGATTTGAATTCAGGGAAGATGAGCCTTCCTGATTCTAGCCCAACATGCTATCAATTATGCCACCTATAATCACCCTAGGTATCTCGTGGGAGTGTTAGGTATCTCCTATAAAAATAACCAACAGAAATAGGTCAAGGAAAGAAAAATCTAAGGACTGAACCATCTGAAAACCATTATCATTTAAAAAGCCTAGATATCATATTTCAAGAAATCATGAATAAAAATTCCCTAGACCTATTACAGCCAAATGACAAAATAACATGGAAATAAATAATCCAATGGTTACTTCCTAAAGAAACTCTCAAATAAAAATTCCTGGGAATATCATAACCCAAATTCAGAACTTTGAGCTCAAATAAAAAATACAATTTGCCAAAAAGAAAGAGTTCAAATGCCAAGTCAAGATCACATAAGGCCTGACAATTATAACTATAAAGAAGAAGAAAGCTTGAGATGTCATTCCAAAAGATAAAATCTAAAAGTTTACAACCAAGAATAGCTTACCCATTGAAACTCAGTATAAATTTAACACACCTTGCAGAACTCTTGGAGTTGTATGTCTTTCCAGTTTGAAAAGAGACTACTGTGAGATCAGGAATCTGGAAGGAGAGGTCTATCCCAATAAAATGGAGTTTCTGAGACTCTTTCAAGAGAAAGAGGGGAGAGGTGGAAAAAGGACAGGGAGAGAAAAAGGTGACAGGAGACCTCAGAAACCTAAAGCAGTACTATAGCTATAGTGATCCATTCCATTAACATTTGTAATTCATTTCTTCAAAACCAAGTCCACAGAACATATCATGAATGTTGACCCCCAAACAGGTAAAGGGAGAAGTATAGAACTATTATTAATTTTTTTAATTAAAGCTTATTAATTTCAAAACATCTGCATGGATAATTTTTCACACTGATGCTTGTAAAACCTTGTGTTCCAATTTCCATCCCCTTCTTCCCTCACTCCCTCCTTTAAATGGCAAATAATCCAATATATGTTAAACATGGTTTAAAAAAATGTTAAATCTAATATATGGATACATATTTATTCAATTATCTTGTTGCGCAAGAAAAATCAAATCAAAAAGGAAAAAATGAGAAAGAAAATAAAATGCAAGTAAACAACAAAAAGAATGAAAATGCTATGTTGTGATCCACTCTCCATTCCCACAGTCCTCTCTCTGGATTAGATGACTCTCTTCATCACAAGACCATTGGAACTGGCCTGAATCATCTCATTGTTGGAAAGAGCTGTGTTCATCAGAGATCATCATATAGTCTTCTTGTTGCCGTGTACAATGATCTCCTGGTTCTGCTCATTTCACTCAGCATCAGTTCATGCAAGTCTCTCCAGACCTCTTTGAAATCATCCTGCTGGTTGTTTCTTACAGAACAATAATATACCATAATTTATTCAGCCATTCCCCAATTGATGGGCATCCATTCAGTTTCCAATTTCTAGCCACTACAAGAAGGGCTGCCACAAACATTCTTGCACATATGGGTCCCTTTCCCTCCTTTAAGATCTCTTTGGGATATAAGCCCAGTAGAAACACTGCAGGGTATGCACATTTTGATAGCCTTTTGGGCATAAATCCAAACTGCTCTCCAAAATGGTTGAATCAGTAGAACTAAAATAGCCACGTATGTCTAGTTACATATACATATAAGAGATAAGGCAGTGCAAATGCATAGTAACCAGAGGGAAGGCAATAGCAATACACAATAGGGAAAGGTCTCTTACAGAAAGTGGCATTTGAACTGAGCTTGAAGGAAGTTAGGAAAGCCAGGAGACAGAGATAAGGAGGGAGAATAGGCCAGGTGTGGATGACAGCCAGGTGTGGATGACAAAGTCAGAGAACTGGGAGATGAGAGAAAAAGAGTAATGAAATGCAAGAATAATTCCATGAAATATGCATCACTAATGTTTAGCACAATCTTTTTCTCTCAACATCCTCTTCTTCATTGTGAAGGCAGCAGAATCAAAGAGGAAGAAAGCATAGAAAGATAGAATCGAGACATGCTGATAAATGTTTAACAACTCTTCAAAAAAATTCATGAGTGATATACTTTTTAAGCTTAATCTGCATTATCAACATATTTACTTTCTTAAGCATAGACAATATAAAAAAGAAAGAGGTTCTTATCTGTAACATTTGCCAATTTCTGAGGCACAAAGTCTCACACTGAAAATTTAACCATTGGCTCTTGTGAGCCAGTATAAGTCCAGGACACTCCTGAGTAAGGCATACAATTATTCATAATGTTGAATGTGAACAGTATGAGCTCACCCATAAAAGAGGAAAGGAAAACAGACTAGAAGGCAGAATCTAACAATATACTACTTATTTTTTAAAATGCACACACATTTGAAATAGAAAGATACAAAGTTAAAATAATGGACTGGATCAAACTTTGTTTCAAATGAACTCAGAAAAGCAGCAGTAGTAATCAATTTCAGACAAGGCAACAATAAAATTAAACTAGATTAAAAGGAATAAATCAGGAAACTATACTACACTTAAAGCCAACATAAGCAATGAATATAAATATTTAATATGTGAGTGCTAAATATCATCTCAATATTTAAAGGAAAAGTTAATCAACTTACCACAAGAAAAAGACGGTAAAACTATAAGAAATAAATACAAGAAATATACCAAGACCCTGAATAAAAGCTTAAAAAATTAAATAAGATCTCTGACAATTACTCAATGGAAACAGAAAATACTGTATATTTTGCAATTGTACACAGCATATTACAAAAATTAACTCTATATGGCAAGGAATTAGAAATTATTAGAAATTAAGGGTGCACCCATCAATTGGGGAAAATGGCTGAATAAGTTGTGGTAGATGAATGTAATGGAATATTATTGTTTTTTAAGAAATGATAAGCAGATGTATTGCAGAAAACCCCAGAAAGACTTGTATGAACTGATGCTGAATGAAGTGAAAAGAATCAGGAGAACATTGTATACAATAATAGCAAAATTGTGTGATGATCAACTATCATAGACTTAGTTCTTCTCAATAATACAATGATCCAAGACAATTGCAATAGACTTGGAATGGAAAATTCCATCCACATCCTGATTAAGAACTATAGAGACTGAATGCAGATCATAACATACTATTTTCACTTTTTTAATTGTTTCTTTCTCACAATTTTCCCTTTTGTTCTGATTTTTCTTTCACAACATGACTAATGTGTTTAATGTGTTTAAAATGATTGTACATATATAACTCATCAGATTGCTTACTGTCTTGGGGAGAGGAGAGGAAAAAGAGGGAAGGAAAAAATTGAAACTCAAAATCTTTTTTTAAAGAAATAATAGCTTTTTATTTTCAAAATATATGCAAAGAAAGTTTGCATCATTTACCCCTGCAAAACCTTTTCTTACTCCCTTCCCTCTATCCCCCGCTAGACAGCAAGCAATCCAATATATGTTAAATGTGCAATTCTTCTATATATATTTCCACAATCATCATGCTGCCCAAGAAAAATCAGATCAAAAAAGGAAAAGAAAATGAGAAAGAAAACAAAAAGCAAGCAAGCAAACAACAACAAAAAGGGTGAAAATACTATATTGTGATCCACATTCAGATCCCACAGTCCTCTTTCTGGGTACAGATGGCTCTCTCCATCACAAATCCATTAGAATTGGCCTGAATCTCCTCAATGTTGAAAAGAGCCACATTTTTCAGAATTGATCATCACATAATCTTGTTGTCACCATGTACATGTTCTCTTTGCTCTACTCATTTCACTGAAAATCAGTTCATCTAAGTCTCTCCAGGCCTTTCTGAAATCATCCTGCTGATCATTCCTTATAGAACTATAATATTCCATAACATTCATATACTATAACTTATTCAGTCATTCCCCAACTGAGGAGCATCCACTCACTTGTCAGTTCTTTGCCACCACAAAAAGAGCAGCTACAAACATTTTTGCGCATGTGTGACCTTTTCCTTTTTTATGATTTCTTTGGGAGACAGGCCCATTAGAGACACTGGTGGATCAAAGGGTATGCCCTTAGGGCATAGGAACTCAAAATCTTACAGAAATGAATACTGAAAATTATCTTTACATGTAATTGGAAAAAATAAAATAATATCAAGTGGGAAAAACAGGAGTATAAATATATCTTGGAATTTTAATTTTAAAGAATTGACCCTATGCTGGAGTATGAAAACTACATAAAACTACCTATTAGCAAAAATAGCAAAAATTATATTCAGAAAGTTCTCTGAAGAAATGATTAAAACTTAATTGAAAACAGAATATCTTAATTCTGAAAAAAAATTAATGGTTCAAATAATAAATCATGAAAACAATAGAAAATTTCATTAAACAAAATGAAATTGCCCAACACATCAAAGTGTATGGGAGCAGCCAAAGCAATACTGAGAGGAAAACTATGCTTTCTAAATACTTTCAACAAAAACAAAAAATGAATAGAAAAATCTGTAAATTGAGTATAGAACTAAAAATCTAGAAAGTCAATAAATGAAAAACCCAAACTAAGTGCCAAAATAAAACTTGTGAATAATAAAAAGGAGAACAAAACTGAAATGAAAAATAAAATGAAAAGCTAGTTTTTAAAAAGCAACATAATAAACGATTAGCTAGTTTGATTTTTTAAAAATAGAAAGGAAAACAAAACTGCTTCTATCAAAAAAATTTTAAAAGTCACTCAATCAGTCTTAATTAGGCACTTACTATATGTCAGACTATATCCTGTCATAAGTGCTACAAAGGCACCAAAAGGCAAAAACACAGTCCCATCACATTGTGATGGAAGAAAAAATTACTCTATACATATGAGAGTTATATAGTAACTATAGAAGGTAGTCTTGGAGGGTACTAGCCAAAATGGAAGGGGAAAGGGTCTCCTACAGAAAGTAAGATCTGAACTGAATCTTAAAGGAAGCTAGAGATGACAGGAAAAATGAGAAGGGAAAGAGCACCTTCTAGACTTGGGTGACAGTCTACACAAAGTCAAGAAGCTGGAGATAGAATTTGTGAAAAGTGGCAAGAAGATCAGAGAAGCAAAACAATAGAATTCCTAGAGTAGTGAGACTAGGAAGACTGAAGCAGTAGGAAGAGACTGATTATGAACATGTAGTTTTTTATTTGATCCTAGAAGTAATAGAGTCTCATAGGAATTTATTGAGTAGCAATGTGAGCTGATCATACCTGCACTTTAGGAAAATTACTTTGATAGCTAAGTCAAGAATAGATTGGAGTTGAGAGAGGATTAATAAGGCAGAGTCCAATCAGGTGGGAAGATAGAAACAGTGAGACTTAACATCTTTGATATGAAGGGTAAGCGAAAGAGAGGAATTGAGGATTGTGTTGAAGTTGTGAGTCTGGATGATTAGAATGATGGTGGTGCCCTCAACAGTAATAGGAAAATTGGAAATAGGGATCAGTTTAAGGGTAAAAAATTATGAGTTCTCTTTTGGACATGGTAAATTTGAGACACCTGTGGCAATCCAATTCAAGATATCCAAAAATTTAATTGGTAATACTATGTCTAAAGCTCAGGAGAGACACTAAAGTTGCATATATAAATCTGGGAATAATCAGCATAAATATAAGACTTGAAGGAGAAAAAGCCATAACAAATGAAGCAATGAAGAAAATTATTAGAAACTTCTTTGCCCAATAATATGCCCCCTAAACTGACAATTTAAATTAAATTGATAGTTACAAAATTATAAAATACTCAGATTGAGAAAAAAAGAATATTTAAGCAATTCAATGAGGAATAAGGGGAATGATTGAGCACTAAATAAATATACAAAGAAAGAAAATATCAACAGTTCCAGATTGATTTATAAGTGAATTGCATTAAATATTCAGAGAGTAATTCCAATATAATGAAAACTGTGAAAATAGGAAAAGAAGGGATCCTTCCCACAGGCCTTTTATGATACATATATTGCCTTGATAATTAAACCAAAGCACCACAAATTAGAAAAAAAGCTATACACAAATATCCTTTTAAAATATGTATGCAAATATGCAACCCTTAAAAATTATACATTATGATAAGTTAGGATATATACCAAGAATTTAAGATTAGTTCTATATTAAGAAAATTATATATGTAATTGACCATATTAATAAGAAAAACAATGTCATATGATTATAGCAACAGATAGAGAAAAAGATTTGACAAGATATAATAACCATTTCTGCTTAGAACACTAAAAAACAAGGAATAAATGTACTTCGCCTTATTCTTTTAAATAACATCTATCTTAAACCAAGAATCAGTAGGATATATAATAAACTAGAGACCTTTATGCTCAGATCAGGGGAAAGCAAAACTATATATTATGAGACCATTATTTAACATAGCACTAGAACTGCTATTTCTAGCTAAAAGACTAAAAAAGGAAATCAAGAGAATATATACAGGAAAAGAAGAAACAAAATTATTACTTTTTGCAAAAGATAGAAAATACATATGAGTCAGCTAAAAAATAACAAACAATAAACTAAGTCAAAATAATGAGATACTAAATAAAACTATACAAATCATCAACCAAAAAAAAATCTTAAGCAAGAAGAGATTCGAGAAAATCCATGCTAGATAGATGGATAATATATAAAATATTTAGGATTCTAGCTACCAAGATTCACACACAGGAAGGAGATTGGCTGCACAGTATGATGGGGGACAGGGCTAAAATAGGACAACCTGGATTCATATTCAGCCTCAGACATTTATTATCTGTATGATTCTGAATAAGTCATTTAACCTCTATTTTGCCTCATTTTTCTCATCTGTAAAATGTGGATAATAATAGAAATTATCTCCCAGGGCTATTGTTAAAGATCAAATAACAATTTTTGTAAAGAGTTCTTTGCACAGAGCACAGGGCACATAATAGATATTATATAAATGTGTGTTCCCTTCCCCTTCTGCTATATGAATATAACTTTAAAGCAGTCTTCAAATAAATATAAAGGCAGGCCTAAATAATTAAAGAGATATTAATTGCAAGTGGATGGGACATACAAATATGTTTAAAATCACACCACCACCTAAAGCTAGATAGCACAGTGGATAGAGCACTAGCCCTGGAGTCAGGAGAACTTTGAGTTCAAATATGGCCTCAGACCCTTATGAGGGGTGTGATCCTGGACAAGTTACTTAATCCTGTTTGCCTCAGGTTCCTTATCTGTAAAATAAGCTAGCAAAAAATAAATGCCAAACCATTCCAATATTTTTGCAGAGAAAACCCTAAATGGGGGGGGAAGAGGGGAGGGCTCACATGCAAATGTGCAACCCTTAAAAAAATTATACATTATGATCAGTTAGGATATATACCAAGAATATAAGATTAGTTTTATATTAAGAAAGCAATTGAAAGAATTCAACAAGAAGTACCTATTTTTTTTTTTTACTTATTTAGGGACATATACCAAACTAACAAGGAATGGCTTTAGAAAACTAGAAAAAAATAGAGTAACAAACTTCACTAAGAGGAATAAAAAGTCAAGATTCTCAAAAGGAAAAAAAAAAAGAAGGTAAGAAAGAGGCTCAGCAGTATCAATGTCAAACAACACTGCATAGCAGTAACCAGTAGTAACTTTGTGGAATGGGTTAGACACACAACATAAACCAAAAAAAAAAAAAAGTGAAGTAGCAGTATAGTGTTTAATAATTTCAAAGACTGGAGCTTGGGTATGGACTTACTATGTAAGATAAATGTTTGGAAAATAGTAAAGCAGTCTGACAGATACTAAGTTTAGGCCAAGAATCCATTCCATATATCACAATGAATTCTAAATGAATACCTGATCTAAACATAAAAAAGCGTGCATACATAAATAATTTAGGTCAGTAAAAATTAAAATACCTTTCACAACTGTGGATTAAAGAAAGAGTTCATAGCCTAAGAAGGGATAAAATCATAGAAGATAAAAATAGATAATTCTGACTACAAAAAAATTGAAAAGATTTTGCATAAACAAAAACAATATAGCTAAAAAATTACTATATTGGGAAGCAATAGGAGGGAAGCAATTACCTAGGAAATTCTTTGCAAGTTTCTCTAATGGTCTATTATCCAAGACATATTTTTGAAATGATTCAAATATCTTCAAATAATAATACTCTCATCAAATCAAAAATATCCATTCCCCAATAAATAAATGGTCAAGTCACCTAAACAATTTTCAAAGATATCCAAGAATTCTATAGCCACATGAAAAATTTATGTACACCACTATTTAAAAAAATGAAAATTAACAAATTATGAAGTTTCATTTTATACCTATCATTATTTTAAAATGGCAATTATTGAAAAAGCTATGAGAAGACAGGCATCTTGGTACTCTGCTAGAGGAGCTGTGAATTGGTTTGACCATTTTAGAAAGTAATATGATATACCACCAAAGTCACTGAGCTATGTATATCCTAGAACCTCCTGATAACAGTTCTAGGTCCAAATTCCCAAAGACAGAAATAAAAGAAGAAACAAAGCCATGTGTTAAATATAAATGCATATATTTTATGTATGTATGCTTACTTAATGTATGGATGTTTCCTCTTGCTGCTCTTTGGGCATTTCTGTACATATGTGTGTATCTATATAGTTATATCTATATACATATAAGCATGTATACAATTCACATGCCCTATATATGTATATGTTCGAGTAGATACAATGTGTATATACATATGCAGCCTTTACATACATAATACACACATAAAGAGCTCTTTCTATTGTAGCAAATTGGAATCAAAAGATGTGTTCATCAATTGGAGAATCATATAAAATGATACAGGGAGGAAGAGGAAGAAAAGGATGAGGATGAGGAGAACAAGGGGGAGGAGGAGGAGAACAAGGGGGAGGAGAAGGAGAACAAGAACAACAAGGAACAGAAGGAGAAGAAGAAAGAAAGAAGAAGGGGAAGAGGAAGAAGAAGAGCTAAAAAGGATTTAAAAAAATAATAGCTAACCTTATAACGTGCTTCACAATTATAGCATATGATTCTCACAACTACTCTGGGAGACTGGTACTATTATTATCCCCATTTTGTTTAGGAAAATGAAGCAAAGGGATTAACTAACTTAATTAGAGTCACATGGCTAGTAAGTGTCTGAGGCTGGATTTGAACTCATCTTCTGCAGGCCCAATGCTCCATCCACTATGCCACTTAGCTTTCCCATAAATCAAAAGAACAATTTATACAATAGCACAACATTGTAAGAACAGCTTGAAAAGACTTCAGAATACATGCATCAGTCAGGACTCCAAAGAACTACCTACCTCCAAATGGGGAAGGGATGGACTCAAGGTGAACAAAGACATAAACTTTTGGACATGGAAAGTATATGGATTTGCTTTGCTGGATTATATTTATGTGATACAAAGGCTGTGGTATATAGTATGGTCTATTTGTAGATATAGCATATAGAATGCATAGTTTTGTTTTGTTTTTTATTTGGGAGATTCTAAGGAGAAGAATCTAAAATATTTTTTCCCTTGGATAATTTTATTGTTACAGAACTGAATAAGTTATTTACTCAGTGTTGTCATTTGTATCAGATTAAATGATCCTGTCCTTGAATTGTTAAATATATCCCCCAGTTATTTATATCTGTCATTCCTATAAAGAGTGCTTTGTAGTTGTATTTATTAAGTTCTTGTGTGGCTCATAATAGGTAGAATCCTAAATATTTTATTTATTTTATAGTTATTTTGAATAGAATTTATCTCTTCCTAATGAATTTTTCTTTTTTTATTGAATACAAAATAAGAAAACAAAAGAATAGAACAGAAAAGAAAAATTAAAAAACAAAACAAAACAAAACTTTGTTATGTGCCCAGCTGAATATCAGGGAAGATTCAAAATATATAACAATAAATTTCCATTTCAAAAAAGCATATATAATAATAGAAGAAATTCTATTCATGAGTATCCATCTTTTCTTTGTTTCCTTGCAGGTTATTTTGTTCTCTGCTGTGCATTTTTTACTTTCTTTTCTTTCCTCTTTAATTCCCCAGCCTCCTCCCTGAAGCAGGCTACAGTTAATTACAGATATATTACATATATACATATATATGTATATGTGTATGTTCATATACTCAGATACACATACACACACATATATATATATTCATGTGCACATTTACCAATAAACATGTATCTGAAACAATATTAATATGGCTCACATACAATGTATATTTCTCTCAATTGAATCTTTAAGTTTGACTTTGTCTAAGGTCAATGATTATTAATCATTTTTTCAAATAAATTCTTCTACTGATCCTTCTTGTATTTGTGTATATCCCTGCTAACTTTTACTTTAATTCTGCTCTTTAACTATTACTTAAGCTCTCCCCCAACCCATAGATCCCTCTCTTATCTTCTTCCCCCCAGTCTTTCCTTCTCTCTTTATCCCATATTACCATTAATCTATAAATGTTCTTACTCCTGTTAATCTAAGGACCCTTCTGTACCCCATATTTTTCTATGCCTTTTCCTCCTCTTTATCCCTTACCCATTAATCTAAAATTGTCCCACTGCCATAAATTCTTGTATACCCCACCTTTTCCCTCCTTATTTCTTTATAGATTTTGGAGGGTGCTATCTCCTTCATGGTGCATGTATGTGTGTGTAGTGTTCCCTATTTAACCCATTCCTGAAATGAGTAGGTTTTCAAAACTATGAATCCTTCTCCTCCCCTCTAATGCCTTTGTTTTAGTTCTTTCTCTGCACCTGATTTATATAACATAGTTACTATTCTTACCTTTTCCTAGACAGTTTTGCTTTTTAGAATCAGACCATATTCATCTCTACCCAATCTTTCTTTTGAGCTATCCAATTACTAAAGTTAATCTTAAACATATGGTATACATTTCCATGTAAAAAAGACAAACAATTTATCCATATTGAGTTCCTTGAAATTAATCTTTGAAATTGGCTCTTATATGTTCAATTCTCTATTAAGTTCGGATTTGGTGGAAAGTCCTTAAAATCTACAAGTTTGTTAAATGTCCATTTTTTTCACTTGATATTATAGTTAATTTTGCTGCACATGGTATTTTTGGCCACAGGCCTAGTTCTTTTTATTGCTGAAATATATGATTCCAAAACCTGTGATCTTTTATTGTGGCTGCTGATAAATCCTATACAATTCTAATTCCTGTACAATTCTAATATACTTCAGGATATTTGAATTTTTTTAATTGCAAAATTTTCTTTTTGATCTGGGGGTTTCAAAATTTGACAATAAAATTCCTGTGTTTTTTCCACAAAAGTTCTCTTTTCTGTTTGTGGGGAAAATCTGGAGAACTTGAAATTTTTTGACCTACTCCACCATCTTCCCAGAATCCTACCCTCTAAGAGTTTTACAGGTAATTTACATAAAGATTGTTGATTCATGTTGGTTTATTTTATATCCTTCTCTATTTTGCTTTCCTTAAAACTAATATTTTAGTTAATTTTTTCAGTTTTCTGTATAAACATATCATGGGGGGGGGCAGCTAGGTAGTGCAGTGGATAGAGCACCAGCCCTGAAGTCAGGAAGACTTGAGTTCAAATCTGGTCTCAGACACTTAACACTTCCTACCTGTGTGACCCTGGGCAAGTCACTTAACCCCAATTGCCTCAGCAAAAAATAATAATAATAATAATAAATAAAATAAGCATATCATGGCAAAAAGTGATAATTTTATTTTCTTTTTTGCTTATAATTAAGTTCTTTGTCTTGTCTTATTGCTAGAACTACCATTTTTAGTGCTATGTTGAATAAGAGTTGATAATGGATCTTCTTGCTTTCTCCCTGATCTTACTATAATATGCTCTAGTTTATTTCTATTACATATCCTGCTGCTTCTTGGTTTTAGAGAGATACCCTTTGCCACATAAAGAAAAGTCCATTTATACCTGTGTTTTTAAGTGTTCTTAACATAAATGGGTGTTGTATTTTCTCAAAAGCTTTTTCTGAAAAAATGATGTTAACAAGTGCCAGGAGAAATAATACATTCTTTCAGCTAAAACAAAGAAAAAGGACTTGACAGATTCTAATTAACAAGGTCTTGCTCAGGGTGGAACTGAATCTATTAAAATAATCCAAAATTTCTATGAAACTTTTAATTAATAAAGTTATGAAGAGAATAAATCAATTTTTCTAGACCACAACTTTTTTTTTCTCTAGAAAGGTTTTATTTTCATCCCTTGGAGAACAATGCAACAACTTCAAAGAGATTCCTTTTTAGAGATATTATATAGAGAGAATGGTTCTATATAATTATAGAACATTTTAATGTAAAGAAATGATTCCCAGCACTGGATTCTAAGGTCCCTAGAATTCACTGCTAAATCACTAAGTTCTCCAAATTAAACTAATTTTTTTATCCTTAATTTTAAGAAGAAACATAATATTCTGCTCTATACTGAAAAGATCAAAATTGATCCTGTATTATTTTCTTATTGGTTCTATTTACAAGTAATTGATTTTGTCCTGTAACTACTTAAGTTCTTTATTTCTGAACTTAGTTCAGAATTCATGTGGCTTATAATGGGTTAAGTTTAGAAATCCAACTCTCCTGCCTCAAGGAATTTAATTGACCTTGGAAAATGCCTAAGAAAGCCAGGAGGTTTGGGTCTAATATCTTTTTTCCAAGCATTTCCCTTTCAAGGATGTCTGAGAGTGTTGTCTGCAAAAGTCTGGAACACTCTCTCAGACAATGAGCACTTCTTAGTGGGTAAAGTCATAGCTAGCCCCCATTACCAAACTTCCAACTAATCATGTTGTTCTCCACTCTTCAGATCATAATCAATCACGATGTCTAATTCTATAATATCATCTAGCCAGTTCTGTTTTTTATTCTTTATTCCTCAAAATCCAATATAAGGGGAATTGTTCTCTTACTCAGGGTCTTTAACATTAATGGAAGCAGTAACTCACTGACATATTTATTGACAGGTAACATGCCCCTGATAATAAATGTTATCTCGCTTGGAACTCTGCCTCAGTTTACCCTTTTATTAAAATCTCGATGGTAGGAGGATAGGAAGAGCAGAGCTTTCCCAATCAGATCCTTGTCAGAACCTTCCCCTATTCCACTAGATCCAAGTGGAACAAATTTTCCACAATAGGAGAGTTTTTGCTAAGAGACTCTCGAGGTAGATTGCCTCTCTCCCTATTCATAACAGTTACTGATCTTTTCCAGGCAAAAACATTTATGTATGTTCTGAATGTTTCTATTTGTGTTGACTACAGTTTTTGAATTTGGATTTAAGTGGCTACAAATAGAGAAAGTTATAAAAGCCCAGGCCATCTTTTGGGCTCAGTTTCATGGAGATGCATCTCCATTGAAGACAACTTCTTGAAATAGGGTACACAGGTAAGGAGAAAAAAAATATTATTTCAGTGTGCACCAAATAAGCAACTGTTTTCTGACCTTAAGCTATTAAGGAACTGCCTGTTTTCCCACCATTAAAAAAGAGACACTGAATTTCAGTGGCATCTTTTAAGAATTGAGGAATTAAAATTCCTACCCAGGAACTATTTTTTGTTGTTGTTGTTGTTGTTAGTATATGTCTTGTGAGAAAAAAAAGGGGGGGAGGGGGATTGAATGGCTTTATTCCTGAGTCAGCATCCTATAGAAAGACAAATCAAATTGACTCTAAATTTCTATGTTTGAGATAGTGAGGTGTCCAGTGATCAAAAGAAGTAAAGCAATATGTATAAACCATCACAGTGACATTTAGTCAAATTGTATCAATAAAATATTGCTTGGAGTACAAGAGAAATTATCAGGTGAAGTAACTATTTAAAAGGATAGTAACTACAACCTCCTGGGGAAAGAAATATTGAAGCCATGCATTTGTTGCCCTGTGTCTGAATGTCTAAAACTGTATATGATTTGTCTATGCCATTTCATTAATATTGCTTTTAGAAAATTGATCAACAGAACCTCAGAAAGAAAAATTGCTCTGTCTTGTGGTCTTTTCTTTTCTTTTTTTCTTTTTCCTTTCTTTTCTTTCTTCTTTTTTTTTTTAATTAAGACTTCAGAACAAGTCTTTCACTTTGCATTCCTGTACTTAGAGGAGCCTTGAGGGTATGCAAAGCAAGATAAGAGGCAGAGGAATATGTTCCCCTCAAACTGTAGAAATTTATGACATCAGAAATTAGGAACCAAATTTGTGACTGAAATGTAAGTTCTCTACTATGAATGTCCAGATTTTGGTTTAAATGTTTTTATAAAAGCTGAAACAAATAGAAGAGAAAGTTTTGAGATTAATGTTCTTTAGAATTTGTCTTAAGAAAAGTGAAAGCACTGCCATCCCCCAAATGGCAGGTCTGCTGTTTTACAGTCAAAAAAGAAAAATTATTTTTCTGATTAGAGAGAAACTTTTAAGTGTAAAAAATGTATTTCACATTTTAAACATTAAAGAGAAGCTTATTTAAGAAAGCACCTTGAAATGTAAGTGAAATGTATTGGATAAATGATTTTTGTTATTTTTGTGAATAATGTACTAGAACTTAATTATTATTTGAGTAGACCAAGTTTTGTAAGCTATTAAAAGCATTTTAAAGGATTTTTGTGCTTCCACGTCAGGGAATAACAGAATCAACAATGATTCAACAGTTTAATATTACTAATTATTGATATTAATTATATTAATAGTATTAATATTCAATATTATTGATCAAAATTACACCTTGAGAATAAAATATTTAATGTTATTAGTTTTGTTTAATAACATTTATTAAATTTTTAAAAAGAAACTCAGTGAAGTGAAGATTAGAGAATAATGGAGTGAGATTCTATTGGAATAAGGAGAATTTAGGGAGTGAACAAAATAAATCTTAAGGGATGACTCAGAGGACTGGAGAGATGAATTCTTATTGTCCATCCTTTTTTCTTGAAAAGAACTAATGACAACTTCTGTCATTACAATAAAAAGAAGGTTTAAATATGTTGACACAAAGGCTTGAAGTTTTGGCTTTAAGTGGGTGTGTTTTTCTTCTTTTAATTGGGAAGTAGAGTATTAAAAAAAATACAGCTTTATCTGAAAATATGTAGGGAGAGTTATGAGTCAATTGATAAACAATGGGCTCTTTCTCTAAGATTGAAGATAGAGTCCACATTTGAACTACATTAAAATGTGCTCTTAAGAGGAATGATTGTAGTAGATTGAAATTAAAGTCATGGAACAATTTGGAGCTACGCTCAAAAAGTTATCAAACTGTGCATACCCTTTGACCCAGCAGCATTTCTATTGGGCTTATATCCCAAAGAAATCATAAAGGAAGGAAAGGGCCCCACATGTGCAAGAATGTTTGTGGCAGCCCTTTTTGTAGTGGCTAGAAACTGGAAATTGAATAGATGCCCTTCAATTGGAGAATGGCTGAATAAATTGTGGTATATGAATAGTATGGAATATTATCGTTCTGTAAGAAATGACCAGCAAGATGATTTCAGAGAGGCTTGGAGAGACTTAGATGAACTGATGCTGAGTGAAATGAGCAGAACCAGGAGATCATTACACACGGCAACAACAGTACTATATGACGATCAATTCTGAGGGACATGGCTCTCTTCAACAATGAAATGTTTCAAACCACCTCCAATTGTTCACTGAAGAAAGCCATATACACCCAGAGAGAGGGATGTGAAATGTGGACCACAACATAAAATTCTCATACTCCTTGATTGATGTTTGCTTACATTGTGTTTCCTTTATCTGACATATCTTTTGTGTAGATAAGATTTTTCTTGCACAACAATGATAAGTTTGGAAATATGTATACATATATTCGATTTGCCAATATTTTAACATAATTAACATGTAGTGGATATCCTGCCATCTAGGGGAGGGGTGGGAAGTTGGAGGGAGAAATTTGTAACAGAAAGCTATGTAAGGGTTATTGTTGAAGAATTACCCACACATATGTTATGCAAATAAAATAAAATTAAATTAAATTTAATTTAAAAAAAGAAATTAAAGTCATGATTGAAAACATTTTGCTCCAAAGACAATGTTTCCAACACATTATGATGATATTCTAATGCCTCCATTGACATCATGTTGTGCAGGAGGAAAAAATGGGCCTGTTGATGAAAATACAACATTAACAGGCACTGACACTGTACTGTATCCAAAGAACTTATTCTGTTGCCAAAGGAAACATCTTGTGCTTCAATATGAATAAATCATAAGCTTTTTGCTAATGTGAAAAAAAAAAAGAAATTAAAGTCAGACTGCCACTTTTAAATTCTTTGGCTTGATTAGCTAGAAATAGTGAATCTCATAATATTTAATGCTTGGAACAAATAGCCCTTGTGTAAAATATAATGCTAAATAACTGAAATGAAAAATTGAGACTCTGTATGATATTACTTAGAAAACAAGATCCAGAGGTAATTGAATTTATTCTGGTCTCATTTTAAGTGAAATCTGTATCTCCTCATTAGATGCTTATAAGTCAGAATTTATTGTATTATTTGGCATTAAGACAATTTGGGAAAATGTATGGATCTAAAATTTTAATTGTATGCTATTAAATAAGTTATCTCAGTTTATCAATTTGTAACATGAATATAGAAAATGTTTAACTTAATTTGGGTAATTCATTTTAAAAAGAATTAACATTCAAATGGTGAATTCTTTTTTGATTTGAATTCTTTGGGGTTATTTTTATAAATTCAATTGTAAAACAAATGATAAAAATGGTTTGAAACTGGTCATTTGGAAATGCAATAGATAATGATGATGTTTTAACTGTGATTTTAACATGGCAGAAATCTCCCTAAGATCAGAAATGCACACTCCCACAATCTTATGGAATAAGGTTTTATAGTTTGTTTTTTTTAAAACAACAATGGCTTAAACAATTTAGTCCAGCATATTTTGAGCTAACCTAAAACTGGAATTTAAATCAGTAAAGCCTTATTTCTGTTTTGTGATTCATTTGGCCTAAGTATATGTTACTTTTTTTCCTAATTGTATCTTTTGTGAAATGTGTTATATTAATACTTTTCCAACCTATAAGCAATGTGATTTTTAAAGCCATTTGTGGTAGTATGAATGTTTTCCTGCATAAAGGTAATTTTAAAATGTATTTGACTAGATTAATATTATCTGATTAGTGTTGTTTTGAATAATAAGATGATTATTATTTTCATGTTTTTAAACTTTCTTGTATTGTAAATTCTGAGAAACCAATCTATATTAAATGCCATTAAGGAAATGCTAATTTTATATAATTGGAATTTTTAACTACTTTCATTTGGATACTGAGAATTATTAAGTTTTAGAGGCCATTATCATGATATTTAAAACCCATTTAATATTTAATTAGGTATATTTTAAAAGAGAAGAATAATTGTTCACTTTATGGAAAAGAAAAGGAAATATAAGACTAAAACAAAAACCTCTTCACATTTCTAAATCTGCCAGTTTCAGCAAGGTTGTGAATTATCTGCTCTGTGAAAAAATTATGTATTGATTTATTTAGAAAACAGGATCCCATTCCCTAGTATAAACACTTCCGAAATAATGATGGAGGGGATTTTTTGGAAAGTATATATATAATATAGATTCTTTTGAAAGCATATGCTTTCAAAAAATCTATGTGGTATAGAAATGATTTGTGGTTATGCTAATATTTGGAATATAGTCTGTTATACCTTTGACCAATTCAATCTTAACAGACTGCAGTCTTTGAAATATGTGTGCATGTGTATTTGTTTTAAAAGAGTTAACAAGCTATCTATTATATATATTCATTGCCTATGAAAAATTAAGAGAGAAATAAATTCTAATGACTGCCTTTATATATCAGGATGAGTTTTAAGCTATTGGGAAAAGGGAAATGCTAGAAAAAATAACAAGTAAAAAATCTTCTGTGTGATATTTTTTTTGGAAGGTCTGATAAGTTTTTATTTGTTAACTAATTTATTGCAACAACTCAAGCATTGATAACAGTTGTGTCCAGTCTGAATATGATTAATGAGACTTTGCTATTTGAATTGAAACCTTTCAGGATCCTTTTTTTTTTTTCTTTGAGCTTCATTTTCAGATTTGTTGTGTCCTGGGGCCAATGGTTCACCACTTAATGAAAAAAATTTTTTTTCAATGATAGTGAGATCTGAAATCTACCATCAGTGGATATCTGTTCCCTGGGAATAAGACTGGAAAGATAACCTTGAAAAAACTAAGGTTGGACCCTCAATTCAAAAGCAAGGGAATTTAATTTGGCCCTAATATTTTTATTCCATCTAGTTCCCCTTCAAGGACATCTGGTTTGCTGTCCAAAAGTCTGGAACATGATCTCACCTACATTCAGAGAATGAGTACCTCTTAGTCTCATAAAAGAAGAAAGTGGGGAGTGGGAGGGAAAGGGAGGAAGAAGGGTGTCATTACTATACCCCATTACTAAACTTCTAACTAATTATGTTGTTCCCTGTGATTCAGCTCTATAACCAATCATGTTACCCTTAATTTCATGATGTCATCTACTCTGCTGTCTTCTTCATTGCCCAAAATTCTAAATAAGGAGAACTGTTCTTTTGTTCTGGGTCTTTGATATTAATAGAGGTAAGCCACAGACCCACTTGTTGACAAGTAAAGTGTTCCTGCTATCTGCCTTGGTTTAAAACCCTTTTGTTAAAATTGAGACATTTTTCAGAGTACAATGGTAATTATGGCAAAAATCAACTACCATGAAATCACTGAGAATTACTGCCCCCAGAGGAACAATTCTTGATTATGTCTTTTATATCCATTTCTTCCATTTTGAATATATCTCAGTACCAGAGAGTACTATAAAGAAAACTTGAACTCAAGAAGGTTAAGATAACCAGGCCTCTTGGCTGCTGGAACCCTGGCCTCCGTGCCTGAGAACCTGGATTCATAAACTTCCCCTTATATTGCCCCAAAACAGGCCTCCACAACACCTCCCCACCTACCTTTTGCAAAACATGTTGTTATATACCATGCCCTCTCTATTTCTGCTTTATTTGTTGTGTTCTGCTTTAAAATGGAAGATCCTTGAGAACAATCAGAGGTTAGCTTGTATGTCTATTCCTAAACTTAAAACTGTGCTGATATTTTTTTCTCTTTAAAAAAAAAAAAAACTTATATGGGATGACTCTCTGGAAGGGAAAAGGAAAGAGATACTGGAAACGGTTATGATGATGTCAAATAAAAATTTGTTTGAAGAAAAAAAGAAGCATGGGGCGCACACTGTGTTCTTAGTATAGAAATATGCTTAAAATTTAAAGCCAAAGCAAAAATGCCTCCCTCTCTTATCTCAGGAAACTTTTATTCTTAAATTTAGAACTTTTATTCACTGGTGAAAATATTGACACACACAGAGAAACATACTAAATAAAAACTCAAGCAACAAACCAAAAGATACCTAATAAAAATGAATAAGTAAATATAATTTATTATATATAGCATATAATAAATATAAATAATAATGTAAACATCAATTGTTTCTGTTTTGGCCAGAAATCCTGAGGGTCTTCCCCTCCCAGATCAAGGCACTCTGATCAAAGGCAAATGATGGACAATGTTTGGGAAAGTGGGAAGGGGAAGTATGAATGAATGAAAAAGGAATGAAGTGAAAGCAGATTTAAAAAACAATTAGTTATCTTTTTTATTGATTTGTTTCTCTAAAAACTCTACTTATCTTCAAAAATGTTTTCCTTCTGACCATTTAAAATTTTTTAAATTAATAAGCATTTATTTTCCTTCCTTCCCCCCCACCTTCCAATCAAAAAATGAAAAAGAAAACCCTTGTAACAAAGATGGGTTGTCAAGCAAAATAGATTAGTCCATTGTCTACTGACCATTATTTAAAAAAAAAAAAAAAAAAAAGGATAGGGTAAGGAGTTAAGAGCCAGGATCCAATAATGTAAATGATCTGACTATTATGCAACACCTAGGTGGAAGGAGCCTTGCAGGAAAGGTCTCATTTTAAGTGTGCTTTTTAAGAAGCATTCAATTTCACTTAACCTCAAATGCCTCAGCAAAAAGCAAAAAAAAAAAAAAAGGCATTCAATTCTAACATCATTTATTAAGTATCTACTATATATGAAGTGCCTAGGATGCAGAGAGAAGAATAAAAACATTCCCTCCTTTAATACCTGTTAGTGCAAATTTGGACAACTATGGATAAAGCTTTTGGTCTGAAGTCCAGAAGATCCATCTTCCTGAGTTTAAATCTGGGCTTAGACACTTACTAAACTGTGTGACCTTGAGAGCAAATCATTTAACTATGTTTGCCTCAGGTTTGTTTGTTTTTTTTTTTTCATCTGTAAAATGAGCTGAAGAAGGAAATGGCAAACCACTGCAGTATCCTTGCCAAGAAAACTCCAAATAGGGTCATAAAAAGTCAGACACGACTGAACAAGCTTACAGGAAGAGTCTAAATTCCTATGTTATACAAAAACCTTATTCAGATTAGGAAAGAAAGGGAGGAAAAGAAGAATACATTAATTACACTTTCCTGATCTTCAGAATTTTTTTTTGTTTTAATGCTGTATCATTCTTCCCTGATCTTTTCAAATTCCAACTAATATTAACATTAAAAAAATTTAAAACATAAAACACTGGTGCTATATTTTAACATAAAACTTTTAAGAACATTGTAAATACTTGTTCAAAGAATTTTCTTGCTGATAACTTGCTGATATTCCTTGTGAAATACCATGTATCTAAATGCATGTGTGTAATAAAATATTTCATAACCATTTCATAAACAGAATTAGGCAGGAAAAAATCAAGTGATTTGATAATCAGAACTCAGGCCTTTGAAATATTTAGTATGGATTTCTATTGCTAAAAAGTGGGGATCTCTCCAAACACACATCCATTACTTTTATTATATCTTAACTTATTAAATCAATTGACCAATCACAACAAGCATTTATTAATCCTAGTACATTTATTTATGTCCTAGTAGGCATTAAGCTGCTACTCTGACAAAAAGGATCACAGGATCTGAGATTGAGTCAGAAGGATTCTTGGTTGGTAGCCATACATTTTCACTAGCACTAAGTATTTCCTCCCTTGGTATCCTCCTAGATATTTTCCTATTGGTTTTCTTTCTAAAGGACCATGCCTTACACCCAAATCACTCTGGTTCTCATTGACTAGCCAATAAAAGGTCCTAGCTCAAGGCCCAATTGAACCTTGTTTGGGTGCCCCCTTGACTTAAAATGAATGTAAATGGCAATTGTTTCTATTTTAGCTGGAAATCCTGAGGGTCTTCCTCTCCCAGATTTTTTTTTTTTTTGAGGCCATTCTCTGTTTCATTTACTACTTAGCCTTAATCACTGATTGGACATTGACCAGTCAAACTGAGGCTTGTTGAAGACCTTAGCTTAAAAAGGCCAAGGTGTCTCACTGAATCCAGGGCCATCTCCAGTTGCCCTGATCTATTTCTTGCCACTGGACTCTAATGGCTCCAGAGGAGAAAGTGAGGCAGGTGACCTTGCTTAACAGCCCTCCTTCACTTAAATCCAATTCACTCACATGTCTTGGCACCACCTCCCTGATGTCATGGTACACTTTGAAGACAAACAACAACAATAATCCTTTTGAATTATAGGGGGAATCAATATCTTTCCACTGCCCACATGCTGCCTCTTAACCTCCTCTTAGGACAACAGAAGCCATAGAAACAAAAACAAACAGACATAGGGGGTCCAAGGAAGATGAAGGATGCCTCCTGAAGAATCAGCCATACCACTTAGGATCTATGCCCTTGCACAAGTAGCCCTGGACTGTGTTTCTCAACTCTAAAATATTGAGTTGGACATAATCCCTGAGGTCCCCTACCATGCTAAAACTTTTTGATTCTACAGCCCCTGTCCAAAGTGGACTCCTGCCAGTGCCATCCTTCCAGAATTACCTGAGGTGGAATCTAAGATGGCCATAACTCCCCCAAAAAGGACCCATTTAGATTCAAGCCAAGCCAAAGCAAGATTCCATCCCAAGAACAACATAGCTCATGTTTACACTCTGGGAAAGTCTTGTTTCTATATCAAACGCCCTTTCCACCACACCAACCACCATCCCTTCTTCCAAAGCCACTTAAGATTCACAGTGTTGGCCTGGGGGACAGAGTTAAAACAGATTATAAGCCCATCCCCAGAAGCACCCAGCTTCACACGTCTTACCATCCTGAGACAGCGAGGGCAGTGTGGGGAACACCTGTTTTCCTATTTCGAGGAGAGCTGGATGGATGGTATCCAACATCTTTGTTTCCGAATTCCTTTTAACACCGCGGTGGCTTCTTGAGTTTGGATTTTGCTGCTTGAATTTTTTTTCTTTGTGATTTTTGTACCTTTTTAAAATTTTTTTTTGCTTTTTTTTTTTTTTTTTTTTTTTTTTTTAGGGATAGTGCGTTTAAAATTAAATCTCACGCCCCCTGGGTACCCCCAGGGCACCACTTCTTTCTCCTTGAGTTCCCTTTTACTAGTTTTTACTAACTCGCTCGCTCGCTCTCTTTTTCACTATCTCACTCTCTCATTCTGTATCTCTCTCTCACACTTTATCTCTCTACTATTTTGGTTTTGCTTCTTTTGTTAAATGATATTTCTTCCGGCACCCTGCCTCTTTTTCCCTGTCCTTTGAGGTTTCCCCTAGCTAAACGCCTGAGGGCTCCCTAAAGGCGCGGTGACAGCGCAGCCTCAGCCCTGGCCAAGCTAGAAGAGAGGTGGCTGGGTGTATGCTTGAGGGAGAAGGTGGCGTGGCGGGGATGAGACGGGGGGAGACTCCGGGACCTCAGAGCATGGGGGCTGGAGGTGGACCGTCTCCGCGTTGCTAGGACGCTCCAGCCGCTTTCGCTGTTGCCGGGAGACGAGTCACAATAGGGGATCCAGCCCCCCAGCTCCACCCTGCCCCCTCTCACTCTCCTGTCGGTCTGCGAAAGTGTTAAGACAGAGCTGTCCCCAGGGACTGGCAGCGCTCGGAGGCGCTGGGCACCAAGTAGGCGATAAAGGCGTTCTGTGGCCAGTACCTTGCCCCTCTTCACCACTGAAGGATATTTGAGCCACAGAGTCAAATATTCCTCAGGTCCCAGGAGTGGAGGGAAGGTATATGTGGGTAGCTTTTTAGATTTCTCTCAGTGCCTCTGCAATGGAATTGCAGGGTTATTTCTAATTTCCCAAGTGGAACTGGGGTGGAGTAGGTGGGGAGCTGAGAAGGGAAATCTTAACGTACGCCCTAGGGTTTCTGAGAGGAGACTGGCTTTTCAAAACTCAATTTACAAAGAAAAGACTGAGAAATATTTTCTCATTTCTTCATCGCTTTCAAGTTTACAAAGCGCTTTCCCCGCCAGAGCCTTGTGAAGTGTGTCGGACTCGAGTATCGTTCTCCCCATTTCTTGGGGATTTTAGAGCAGTGAAGCAGTTTTTGCTCTTAGTACCATAGTTAGTTCAAGTGTCAAAGTCTGCACAGGGCTGCAGAGTTTCTGACTGCAAGCCCAGCACTTTTTCTCGTTACCTAAGTATTCTGGGCTTTGGTTTTGTTGGTTTGTTTTGGTCCAGACTTGTGATTTCACTGACTACTGAACTCCCAGGGAGAAAACTCCCTCTGGCAACACAAATCTATACCTCATTTGCAATTCTCTCTGTAGTATTAAAACCAGGCACTGTGTTAAATGCAGAGATATAGATACAAAAAACAGAACCGTCTCTACAGAAAAGGACTTTCCATTTCTAATGAGGTGAATAACCTTGTACATATGTGTATGATAACCTATAACCTATAAATACATGTGTATATAGCATAAAGTTAATAAATACAAGTACATATGAAGTAAATATAAGATCATGGAAGAGCACTAGCATTTGGACAGATCATCACCTGCTGAAGATGGTGCTTGAACAGCGTCTTGAAGAAAAAGAGGGCCTTAAGAGTTTTCCAGGCATTTGGGGCAGCCTAGTACAGAGGTACAAAGAAGGGAGGTTGAATAAGGTATTTGAGGAGGGAAGGTCTGATTGGTCGGATGGAAAAGAGTGGGAATGGGGGCTTGGAAAGGTTGGGACTAAGTTGTACAAGGTTTTATTTTATCTTGGAAGCAATAGGAACACACTTGAGTTGATTGAGTAAGGAAGTCTATGGCCAGATAGACACTTAAGGAAAATGACTTTGACAAGTGCAAGTAAGTAGTACTCCTGGGAGTGGAGAGAGATTGGAAGCTGCAGGTGATGAGAAGTCTGTGAAGGAAGAGAACGGGTCAAATGGGAGAAAACCGACAGTAGGTAGAAACCGCAAGATCTGGCAATTGATTGAATATGAGAAATGAGGGAGTTAGGAGATCGTAATAATACCGAGGCTTCCATTTGATTGCCGTGGAGGCTAAGAACTTAACCAGAGTCACACAGCAGGTCAAAGTGTGACTGATTGTGTCCGAAATAAAGTTTGAACCCCATTTTCCTCTTAGACCAGCTCTCTATTCACTAAACCAGGATACTTAGCTTAATATTTAATTTGTAGTTTCGCTTCACTATATTTGTTACAAGGGGGGGTTGTTTTGTTTTGGGGTTTTTTTAGGGAGTGAGAATTGAGGCAAAAAAGAGATATTTGTTAATTAAAAATACTCCAAGAAATGCTCAGATTTATATAGTTAGAAATTTATAAATATAATGAAGTTTCTGGGGCATACAGCTAAAGATGACTTTTTGCATCAAATTCACTATGGCAAAATTTATGCAAAGGTATTTAAGATAGGATCCTAATCGTTCTGGGAATTTGTAAATTTAGTTGAGATGGTAGACTAGAACAATTAAGCAGCATAACTCCAAAGAAGACATATGAAAAGATAAACCCATCTCACACTTTTGTAGAGTTGGGAGATCCACAATTGGGAACATTGTTTTCAGACTTTTTTTTTTTTTTTGGTGAACTGATAAATTTTGCTGATTTTTTCCCCTCTTCTTTTTGTGTTCTTTAAAATTTTGTTATACATGATAGCTCTCTGGAAGGGGGGAAGAAGGCATACCAGAAGAAATTCTGGTGAGGTAAAAAACAAGATATCAAAAAAAAAAAAGTTAAACAATTAAACGAAGTATATGATTCAGTGGAAGTTGAAGCTGAGGAAAGGTATGCAAAGGTATGTGGCACACTGTTGGTGCCACATTGATCATGGAATCAAATTTCAAGGTAGAAACAATTGTAGAAACCAAAGAAGTCCAACACTCTTCTTTTTATACATGAGAAAACTGAGCCACAAAGAACTCAAATGGACAGAATTAGTGATCTAGTAAATCACTATCTGAAATAGTTCCAATTCTTTCTAAATTCAAATCCAATGCTATATCCTCTATACCATGAGTTGGGCCAAACATTCTGGAAAACAATTTGGGATTATGTGAGGGGGAAAAAAAAAAAAAGGTTTGTGAATTGTGTGAAAACCTGCAAATCCCTTTGAATCATCAATTTTATTAATGAATGTCAAAGATAGAGTCCCTTTATATTACCACAACATTCATAGTGCTTTTTGTGGTAGGGAAAACAACCTAGAAACAAAGTACCCATCTGAACAAATAATGGTTTTGTAGTCTTTTTTCAGTCTTGCCCTACTCTTTTGTGACCTCATTTGGGGTTCTCTCACCAAGGAGACTGAAGTGGTTTGTCATTTCCTTCTCCAACTCATTTCATGACTGTAATTGAGTATTTTTGCATCAGACAATTGATGAATATGAGGAATTCAGAGAAACATGGAAAGGCTTTATGTGAAATCATTCAGAAGAGCTCTGAACCAAGAGAATAATACATACAATGACTACAATAATGTAAACGAAGAGAATACTAAAAGGCAACTAAACTGAGTAATCAGAATAACCAACCTTGATTTCTGAAATCATGAGACATCCCTGAATTTTCCATGGGGAGACTACCACTGTGGATTGTCACCAATAAGCTGTCAGATCATCACTGGGTATAATCTTTGGCTTAATTGTTCTTCTCAGTTACCAGGGAAGGCTCATCCCAGATGAGGTAAGAACAGTATATTCAAAAATGACTATGATGTAAATACAAAAGGTGTCAATACAACTTATTTTATAAATAAGTGAAATCATTGATTAAATACAGTATAGAATAATGAATAGTAAAGATACTAAGTGATGTAGGGCTGTAGTACTGCAATAAGGCATCAGGGAGGATGTAGAAACTTTACTGGACTTTAAAAGATGGGAAAGGAAGATTTGTTTTGAGGTTGAGAATGAAAGAGAAAAAGAAGAAAGGATGGAAAAAGACAAGATGGGGGAAAGTTTGAGCATAGGGGGAAAAGTTTGAGCCTAACTAGAACCTAATTAGAATTAATTCTCTGAATGTTAGAATTACTAGCTTATACTCTAAGATTCTCTGAAGGTCAGAACATCTAAAATTAAACATTTTCTAGCTGTGTGACCCTGACCATGTCACTTAATTGTCACCTGCCTCAGTTTCCTCATCTGTAAAATGAAGATAATAACATCTCTGAAAGTTGTTGTGAGAATCAAATGAGAGAACTGTAAGTGCTTAGCATAGTTCCCCAAATAATAGTAAATGCTATATATTATGCTGTTGTGTTGTGTATGACTTCATGAATCCCTGAGCCATGACAAATTGTCCATGGAGTTTTCTTGACAAAGATACTGGAATGGTTAGTAATTTCCTTCTCCAGTGGAGAAATGACTTGCCTAGGGTCACACAATTAGCAATTGTCTAAGGCTGGATTTGAACTCGGGTCTTTCCAATTCTTTGCAAATTTTAAAATGCTATTTAAATTCTAGTTATTATATTATATTAAATTCTAGTTATTATAATAGGTATTATTATTACAGCATAAAGGCAACATTAGTGGGGATGGAGATAGGGACAGAGATGGAGCAGGGGGCTGGGGAAGGGGCTGGAGGGGGGGGTAGTTGAGGTGGGTCATTGGCTCCAAACAAATAAACATGGAATCCATCTTCCATGAGAAACAAGAAGGTTCACTCTGTGTTCAAAATTGCCTGAATAATCTATTGCAAGGGGAATATATTAACCCTGTGGAATTATCCTCTATTGCTCATCAGTTAGATAAGGATGAGAATGGCAGAAGGAGTTGCTAGTGAAGACTATCGAACATTTTTACAGCAATCTTCAGGAAATATGAATGACAATGGTTTCTTCTCTATTTATATTATAAGCAATGCCTTCAAAGTTAGTAGTTTGGAGTGTTGGAGTTAATCTCCAACAGAGAGTATCAAAAGTTCAGGATTGATCCTATAAATGAAAGATCATTTATATGCAAAGAATATTGATTTACAATTCAAAATTAGGAGAACAGTGATTTAACCTAAACTCTCTCTTGATGGGTACAGAACTACTATCAGATACTTACCTTGCACTTTTCTTGGTGCAGTTACAACAGGAAGGTTATTCCATATTTGTTAAATGGGATCTACCAAACTGAAGTTAACCAGCTCCTGCAAATGATTCAGGTAAAATAAATGCACAGGCTAAGACTCACTGGAGAAGAATTAGCCCAACTAAAAAATCAAAGAGTACAGAAAACAGACTTAGAGCAGTCTTTAGAAATAAGTCATTCATATGATGGAATTGGAATGTTAGATGAAGATGAAGAAAAGCTACAAAGACTCTAGCACTGAGTTGACAGGAAATTGATATGGAAGATGAAGCACATCTGTGTAGAGCAATTCAATTTAATATGCAAGGTGGTTCCAAACATATTTCAGAAGATATTCTACAGACATCAGGTACAAATTTACCAACATCTTTTACTTCAGAAGAACTGAAAGAGAAGCCTACTATGAAAAACAACAGCCAAAACAGCTATCACCTCTACATGAAAAATCAACTATAAGTGCAGATGCACTTGAAATTGATCCAGGTGATGATATGTCTGAAGAAGACATGCTTCAAGATGCTATGAACGTCTTTGGAAACTGTTAGTAATAATTTGAAAACTGAAGGAAAAAAATAGCAAACTTTTTTAAAATATCAAAATATTCATATTCCCTAACGTTGACTCCATGTGCAGATATCCTATACAAAGCTCATTTCAGAAATATATCAGAGTAGCACAGTGTTCAGAAAAAAATAGGAGGTAGCTTTTAAATAAAAATGATAGAAAATACATCAAATTTAGAACTAAAGGCTATATCTTCCAAATACTAGCCAAAGAAGCATTCAACAATTAAAGAAATAGACAATAGTTTTCTAAATAATATTTACTCTTTTTGGGGGGTGGGCAATAATCTTTTAAAATAAGAATTTTTTAAAAACTCTTTTGCAGGCCAACTGATAGGATCTTGCCACAGTTTTTTTCCAACTCTATTGAATAATCTGATTTACTCTTCTCTTACCTCAAAAGGTGAGAGTGCCCCAAAGGGCTTGCGCAAAGAGTGTGTCACTTGTCTATAGTTAGAACAGGTATAATGTTTAATGGAGTAAATCATTATAACCACAATTGTGGTTTGTGTGCTCTAGCTTTTTTGTTGTTTTTTTTTTTCCAATTGATCTGACCTCAGTTTCTCTCCTATATTGTTTTCATTCCACCTTATTTGAAATTAGCCCATGATAGAAATGATTTCCCATCATTTCAGTATTACATAAAGGGATCAGTATCCTATGATTGATGCATTCCTGGATTTGAAGGGAACCTTGCAAAAGTGAAGTGTTGAGGCATGCTATTCAGTTTGGGGAGAACACAATTATTTTTCCATGCGCTTTATGAATATCTTCTCCATAATGTCAAAATGTTACAGCTTTTAGATGAAAGTTCCATATATTATGCAAGTGGATGTCAAGTTGTTTCCTCTGTTGCTAAAAAAAAAATGAGGGAAATAAATTATGCAAGCTAGCCTGTGTTAATTGTAAAACTTAAGGTTCAAGATATATGTGTAATGGACTAAACTGGACTACCTAGTTTATATCATTCTGCAGCTGCTTTTTAAAAAAAAAAAAAGAATGGTGCTTTCTGTTTTACCTACATTTGAAATGTATGGAAATTATAGATAAATGCTGCTTGACCAATATTCCATTTAACAAAAATATTCTTACAAATACAGTAATCTTGGAATACATGAAAATATATTATAAATTATACTTAAAATCATGTTGTCACTTGAAACATACTATTTAGCTACAAATAATAATTGGATGAATCAATACCCAGTAATGTAAATAAAAAAGGGTTTTGTCAAACATCAAAAAAAAAAATGACTCAAGATCTTCAAAATTTTTCCTAATACACTCATTAGTTCTTAATTCTAGGAATTTTAGTTCACTTTTTACTTTCTAACATTCTTCATTTTTCCAAGAGTCAGCATCACAAAAGAAAGCTATATTCTCATGCCATATAATGCTATTTTAATCACATGGGAGAATATATCATTTGGAAAACTCTAGTATGAAAATATCACACTAGCCTTTTTACATCATATTTATTGGGACCAAAGACATACTGTAAATGTTCACACTGTCTCATTACATAATTACTGTTATATATATAAATGTACCTTTCCTTTAAAAATATCAAGGCAAAAATGAAAGGTGGAATGGTGGTGTTAGTGATGGGTGCCGATCAGAGAATCCAGTTTTGAGTTATGAAAACAGTCTTGTCTCTGCCACAAACTATGTGATTGACTTGACTGTGTGATTGATCTTGATGATCTAGTCAACTCTCAAGACTATAGGGGTCGGCCTGCATCATCAGGGAGATTGCTATACCAAAGAAATCAAAAGCCCAGTCCTTAATGTTACTAATATTTTTATGTTAGCAAAGGAAAAAAAAAAACCTTTAAAAAAAAGTGAATTAAACCTTCCTCATACTGTATGAGAGAAGAATCATTGATCAACATTTATTAAGTAGTATTAATGTCAGGGATTACGTTAAGCCCCAGGGTTATCATGATACTATCCACACAGTAATGTCCTGATTCTGGCTCTATCATTCAAAAGTAGTGTAGCAATATTAGCCATGAAAAAAACCACTAAATATGGCCATAGTCAATAGGCCTGCCTATTTTCCAAAATGTCATTGTGTTGGACAGATATGCCTAGAATACAAATGCAAACTCTGCTTTTTGTGTGTGTGATAAGAACAGTATTATTATTCATGACAATAAAAATAAAATTGTATGAACACAAAGATCTGTGATTAATGTGTAATGAAATGTGGTAATAATACTTTTTACACCTGTATTATTACAAAGTTGTTTAAAGAGCATCAGGAAATGCTTTTAAATGGTAGCTAATGAGACTGAATCACAGCAAAAGAGAGAAGCAGAACTCTGAGAGAAACTTTTCCAGCCAACGATTCTCCTGGCCACACCTGATAATGGAAAGAAGACTGGAGTTAAAATTCAAGCTGAGAAGGTAAAGTAAATCTTTTATTAATGTTTTCCAATAAATACAGAAGTTGAGTGTTGGTAGTTCTATTGTGCTGTGCCCTGGTAAAACCCCATGCCTGGGGAAGTGTCGCACATTTTAGAACAAGTACAGCTAGAGGGGCCAGAAAATGACTTAGATATATTTGTAAACTTTTAGCAAGAAATGTAATTTTTCTTGTGTAATTAGGGCTTAATAGGGAAATGGGAGTTGCACTGAAAATGAAGTTACATTATATCTTTAGATATGATAACAGAGAAATTCACAGAATGGTCTCCTGATAGAAACATCTTCATTTAAAGTTACTTAAAATTAAAATAAAAGCAATTTGAAACTATGCCCCAAAAAGTCACTTTGTATATCCTTTGACCCAGAAAATACCACTACTAGGCCTACATTCCAAGTACTTCTCAAAAAATGAACAAGGTCCTATATGCATAAAAAAATATAGCATCTATTTGTGGAGTGACAAAGAATTGGAAATTAAGGATATTCCATAAACTGGAGAAAAGCTAAACTGGAGATATTATGGTATACTAGACTTAGATGAACTGATACAAAGTGAAATGAGCAGAACCAAACAAACATTGTATATCTCAAAGAGATTTTAAAGGAGGGAAAGGGACCCACATGTGCAAAAATGTTTGTGGCAGCCCTTTTTATAGTGGCAAGAAACTGGAAATTGAAAGGATGCCCATCAGTTGGAGAATGGCTGAATAAATTATGGTATATGAATGTCATGGAATATTATTGTTCGGTAAGAAACGGCCAGCAGGATGATTTCAGAGAAACCTGGAGAGACTTGTATGGGCTGATGCTGAGTGAAATCAGCAAAACAAGAACATTATACACAGCAACAAAACTATATGATGATCAATTCTGATGGACATGGTTCTCTTCAACAATGATGTGATTCAAACCAGTTCCTATTATTGTTCAGCGATGAAGATAAGTCATATACATCCAGAGAGAGGCCTGTGGGAACTGAGTGTGAACCACAACACAGCATTTTATCACTTTCTGTGAATATTTCCATGCATTTTGTTTTCCTTCTTAGGTTGTTTTTTTTTTTCTCTCTTTCTAGATCTGATGTTTCTTGTGCAGTAAGATAACTGTATATATATGTATACATATATTGGATTTGTCACATAATTTAACATATTTAGCATGTATTAGATTACCAGTCTTCTAGGGGAAGGGGGTGGGGGGAAGGGGGAAGGAGGGGAAAAGCTTGGAACAAAAAAAAAAGTTTTGCAAAGGTCAATGCAGAAAAATCACTCGTATGTTTTATAAATAAAAAGTTTTTAATAATAAAAAAAGAACACTGTAAACACTTAATAGCAACACTGTGGTAAATCAATCCATAACTGATTATTAAAAAGAAAAGACATAATGATGTAAAAAGGTGTGTGTGTGTCTGTGTGTGTGTTCATAGTATACTGTGTTCTGTAAGAATGAAAGAACCCTGGAAAGATTTATGTGGATTGATGCTGAGTAAAGTGAGAAGCACCAGGAAAACAATTTATACAATATAAACATTATATAAATGAATGATTTTGAAACACTTAAGAACTCTGATTAATGCAATGATCAATCATGATTCCAGAAGTTCTATGAAGATTATCTCCACCTCCTTATAGAGAGGTGGATGAACTAATATGCAGAATGAAATACACATTTTTGGACACTGCTAATGTGGGAATTTGTTTTATTTGACTATATTTGTTTCAAAGGTTTTGTTTTTCTTTTTTCAGTTGAAAGTTGGGAAGAAAAAATTAATTCTTGTTAATTAGAAAAAATAAAATATAATATAGAAATATGTAAAAAGCAACATAAAATGCCATCTATAATGAACCATGGTACATTATCTCCCGTCAGAAAGATGGACTAGAGTGCCAAATAAAACATTTCTGGATATGGTGCTAATATTGCACAACTGTCTATTTGTTACAAAGGTTTTGGGTTTTTTTTTCTTTTTTTCAATAGTAGTGATGTGAGAGGAGAGAAAATATTTTTTGTTCGTTGAAAAAAATAAATCATCCAAGAAATGTTTTGAAAAGGAATTGGATAAATCATATGTGGTATAGTGGAAAGAGAGAGCTGGATTTGGAGCTGATTTTCTGTCATTTCCTGGGGCATTTAATCCTTTGTCTCTCAGCTTCATCTGTAAAATGAGAGGGTTGTATAAGGTCACTTAATGATTCTCTGTAATACTGATAATGATATTTTGATATCCATATTGGTATTGGTATAGCACTGGTACTTCTATCCCATTAAAAGTAGTATAGGTATAATGTTAAAGCTTACATAAAGCCTCTAGTAATTTGGGTGGAGTCCCTACAGAAGATTTTGGGGAAGGCAAGGACAAGAACTACATAGGATGAGAAAACTTTAAAAGTTTTCCATCTGTACCACTGGAGGAAATACCCAAACCAATAGAATTATGAAGCCATCAAATACTGAAATACAGTGATAGAAAATGTTAGAAGAATCTATATTACACTAGGTATCCTGGAGAGAGAAGATGACATAATAGACCTTTCCTATGTTTAATAGATTGTCTCTATAAATAATAAATATACAGCACTGGCTATAATGTGGATTCCATCACATATTTATGAAGAGAGAAAAAGCCTTAGCCTTTTGACCTCATCTTTGTAATGAACATTGTCACCAATCGCTTTTATCCCTCCCTTTTCAAGACCCTAGTCACATAAATCTGTTTCCATATCTGCTGTCCTGTTATCTGAAACATTTTTTTAAGGATTTATTACCATGGGGATTACTTGGATTTGTATATCAATCGTGGTTGAATCACTTTCTAGAACAATGAAAGGCAACATGGAAAGCATAAAGTAGACAGAGAACTGGTTTTAGAGTCAGGAAGAGATGAATTCAAGTTCTGATTCTGATCCACATGGTCTGTGTGGCCATGGACAAATAACTTCTCAGTGCATCCCATCCCAAGATAACTCATTTAAGGCTGTAAATTGCAGATGAATTACAATCTATTTCCACACCAGGAATTACCAATATTAATGAAAGTACAAAGCTGGACAAAACAAAACAATTCTTATGGACTTGCCGGAACTCTTCTGGTGCTATCATTCCACTCTCAAAAAACAAACAAAAAAACCAATATTCTTATAGTTTCTAGACTCTCACTGAAAGAACAAAATGGTAATACAAGAAATTCCCACTTATCACCAAGATTATTTTTCCTGAAAATATCAGAGGAAAAAAATACCATTAATGCCAGACTTCACATCATCTTAAGTATACAATTTCATGTATAAACCTGAAGATATCTTAACATGGCAAAAAAGTGGAGTGTCCTTATACATATTTGCATAAGGGTATCCTAGTCTTCGTGCCAGAATTTAGAACTGGAAAAGATCTCAGCAATCAATTAGTGTAGTCTTCCCATTTTACAGTTGACTGAAAGCTAGACTGGTCACTGAGGGAAAGTAGCAAGAACTTGGCTCTGTACCAAGTCTTGGACTCTGGATTCTAGCCACTTTTCATTAAATCACTACAACCTACTGCAGAAAGCAACATGGATGGCACAGTGGATAGATTCAGGAAACCTGGGTTTGGAGGCTGGCTCAGATATCATGTAACTCTAGGCAAGGGATTTAACCTCTGAACCTCAGGTTCCACATCTATAAAATGAGGAATAACAGCATCTATCTCCCAAGGTGCTTGTGAGGATCAAATAAGTTAACTTGTGTAAAATGCTTTGCAAACTTAAAAGTGCTGTATTAATTCTATTATTATTGCTCTATCATCAATACATGAGTACCATAGAATCTTAGGGCTTGAAAGGGACTTTCTACATCATCTAAATACAGAGATCTTAAGTAGAAAGTTCATGGCTGTTTTAATATATTTGCTCTATTACCTAAATATTTTCCATAAATATTATTGCTCTGTAAGAAACGACCAGCAGGACGATTTCAGAGAGGCCTGGAGAGACTTGCATGAATTGATGCTAACTGAAATGAGCAGAACCAGGAGAACATTATACACAGCAACAGTATTATATGATGATCAATTCTGATGGACATGGCTCTCTGCAAGAAAGAATTGTCTCAAACCAGTTCCAATTATTCACTGAAGAAAACCATATACCCAGAGAGAGGGATATGAAATATGGACCACAATGTAACATTTTCATGATATCTATTGATATTTGCTTACATTGTGTTGCCTTTCTCTGATTTTCTTTTTTTTCTTGTAGATAGGATTTTTCTTGCATAACTCATCAAGTATTTCAACATTATTAACATGTCGTGGACTTCCTGCCATCTAGGGGAGGGGAGGAGACTGGGGGTAAAATTTGTAATGGAAAGCTTTGTAAAGATCAATGCTGGGGAACTACCCATACATATGTTATACAAATAAAAAGCTTTAATTAAAAAAAATGTATATATTTTTCCATAAAGACTACTGATGTGATTACATAGTCCTCTGAACAAATGGTCACATAACATACATGGCTGAAAGCAGACCCTTGTCGGATGACTTGGTTTGAGCCACCTCGATGTGATAGAGAAAGGACTTGATTCAGAGCCATATTAAGTCCTAGCTCTGACACTTAGTTTATGTGGTCAAGGTAGAAGTTGCCTCTTTGTGAGCCTTAGAACGAGGATTATGATACTTATACTACTTAGCTCATAGGGGTTTTGTGAGAACATTTTGTAAATACTAAAGCATTATAGAAACAAGAGCTGTTATTACTATTTGTGTCACCCTCAGGTTTGACAGGCATGCCTCCTAAATGTTCATAGTGAAGGTCTTCAGACTCTAGAACTCTAAACAAACACACACACCTAACCCCAGAATGGAATGATGGAGATGGCAACAGGGGTGGGGCAGGGAGAGGAATTATATAGTGAACAAATCCATGGGGATTCCAAAGATTCAAACTATCCTTTCCAAACCAGTTGGAAGCTTTTCAAAACATCAGAGCCACATGATGGATTCATGAAGGAATTTTGCACTGAAACTGATGGAACAGGAGTAGAAATAAGGGCATTAGGATTGCAAAGGATCAAACTTCAAATCTGGGCTCTGCCTCTCACTGGCTACATGAACGTGGGCAAATTTACTTGGTCTCTGAGTCTCAGAGTTCCTTATTTATGAAAAGGTATTGGGGAGGAGGGGTGTTATATGACCTCTAAGATTCCTCCCTGTGCTAAGAAACTATGATCCTTGGATTCCATAAATTTAACCTGCATAAAAGGACAACAGTTTCATTATTAGTTCTAATTTTTGCCATTTTGATTTTGCCAACGTATCTTTTTAGGTATCTCACAATGCCTTAAAAATACCAGAACTTTGTTTCACATTACTGTTTTCTTCTCCAACTTCTATTCTCCAAAATAACCCAAGAACAGGGTAGACAAAACCCTAAAGACATAGATTCAAACCTCACCTCAGACATTATTAGTTGTATGACCCTGTCACTAAAACTCTCTGGGTCTCATAATTCTCATTTATAACATGAAAAGAGAGTTGGACTAGACTTGAACAACACTTCTAGCTCTAAATCAAAAATCCTGCATCCTACTGTTTTCAGGATATATACCATCTGGAGTCGTAATTTTTCCTAAACCATGCATTACTGCCATCTGATGGCAAGAGAAAAACTTCAGGTTTTTATGATGGAAATTATATGGAGGCCAAAACATTCCCCCACCCAGGAGACTGTGATCTACATAAAATCAGGATCACCTTCCCCCAAAACCTCCAATAAAATCAGCACAGTACTCTACTCATATTAGGCCCTTAGTAAATGTCTGCTACTATTGTTCTCCAAACCATTCCTATTTCCGTGACCATCCTGCACTAATTGCAGTGAGCACACCACAGATTAGAAGTAGATGCCTGAGGAAGGTGAATGCACCTCACAAAAGCAAATTCCCAGAAATTCAGGTTATTGGTTCTCCCCTATTTTCCTTCTCTGAGGAGGGAAGGGACAGGCAGCCTCCTCCTAATCTCTCCCTTCTTAGGGACTTATCTTTCTCTCTTAAAACAAACTCTTTAAAAACAATGTGATATAGAAACTAAGTCTGCATTTATTAAGTAACTGCTATGTGTCAAGTCCTGTGTTAAGCACTAGGAATACAAAAAGTATAACAGTCCTTCTCTGAAGGAACTTACTTTTTACTGGGGAAGATAACCCACATGTAAGTATACAGAATGAATATAATTAAGGAAAAGCTTTGAATCTGGGTTATGACCTCTGTGGTTGTGGCTAAATTATCTCCTCTCTGTGCCATCTATGAAACAGACATTGCAGCTCTGATCTATAGTTCTCAGATCCTGAGTAATAGAAAGTCCAGAGGACATAGCAGGGATTTCCACTGAAGAAGGATAAATGGCATCCATCCCAAGGAACTTAAAAACACAAAGCTTCCATATATCCTAAAAATGGTATTGGTTCAGTCATTTTCAGTCATGTCCAAATCTTCATGACCCCGTTTTTCTTAGCAGTTTTCTTAGCAGAAATACTGCAGTAGCTTTCTGCTTCCTTCTCCAGCTTATTTTACAGCTAAAAAAAAAACTCAGGTAGAGGCCAGGAGACTTTCCCAGGTGACAGCCAGAAAGTATGAAAGGCCAGATTTGGATTTCTGAAGGAGTCTTCCTGGCCTTGGGCTTGGCCTTTGATCCACTGCACCACCTAGCAGCTTTATCCTAAAAGCAGCACCACATTTTTTTGTGGAAGAAAAAACTGCTAATAAAGTGGGTGTTCATCAACTGGAGGATGGACTAATAGAATCCTTAAATGTGAAGAATTCAGAAAACAAGACTTGTATGAACTGATATAAAGCAAAAAAAGCTGGAGGATGTAGGCAATGATTACAATAAAAAAAGAAAACCACACTATTGTGTAACTAAAACATGAATAATTACAATGACCGATCTCATCCAGGAGAATGGAGAATGATGGCAGAAATAGAGAATGAAGGGTAATGGGAGAAATGGAATATTGCTTTTGCTGTCAGAATCAAGGCATCAGCTGGTTTTCCTTCATCTTTTCTTTGAAACAAAAATTCAATGGGAAGAGAAATAGCTGATGTGAAAACAGATTAACAAAACTTTTTTGAAAATATATAGCTGGGGGGCAGCTAGGTGGTGCAGTGGTTAGAGCATCAGCCCTGAAGACCTGAGTTCAAATCTCATCTCAGACACTTAACATTCCCAAGCTGTGTGACCCTGGGCAAGTTACTTAACCCCAACTGCCTCAACAAAAAAAGCAAAAAAAAAAAAAAAAATTATATATATAGCTGATGTAAAAACAACAAAATAGAGAAACAAATTATCTAGGTCATGCCTGGAAAGAAAGCGGATATTAGGGAAGTAAAAAGCAGAGAATTCTTCTTATCAGAACTTTGAGAGGGTCTCCACCTATCAGATCAGGAAACAAGATTATGCCTGGGATAACATTTCTGTTTCCAACTTAATGTTTTAATTGGGTTGGTCCTCAAGGGCCTGAAAAATAATAAGATAACTTATGATTACCATTTATTCCCAAAAGTTACCAATGTCTATGTTGTGATATTTTAACTTCAACTAATCCATCGTTCCATATGTGGGCATGGCCTCAAACAATGCAGAATGTAATCTGCACCTCCTCATCCTATGCAATTCTCTTCCAGGTCCTCTCATAAATCATTCAAAGAATCTACCTAATACATTAGAAGTCTTTCCCTAGTCTTCCAAATTATTCATCAATTAATGTCCAACTCTTTGGTTGGACAACTAGCTAGGCAAAGATATTAGACCTCCTGTACAGTCTATGAACAATATTCTATTTTTGAGCTTGACAGAAAGTCACAATGAGGCAATCCAGTAGGATTTCTGTGGAAAGTATTCAAAATAGAAGCACTCTTGTTGTCCTACATATTCTTCAGGTCAAAACCTATGAACTAAATAAACTAGTAGACTGAGACTAGATGTATAAAGACAACTAAATGATCATTGGCAGATATTATGCTTAGGCATAACTACTTTTTAAGAGTGAATCAGCATTTTAACAGTTCTACTCCATTGCCAAATATAAAAGAGCATTTAAGATTAGCATTGTTGGCAAAATAAAACAGTAGCCATAATTTAAGATAATATAATGCTATTTGTAAAATAATTGACTATGAAAACCCAACATTTTATATTTCACCTTTATCTTACTAAACCATTCAGTTTTTCTAAGCATCAAACTATGTCTATGGTTAGCCTTAATTTTTCCCCCCAAAAGTCTTAATATTCCCTTAAATACACACAAACACACACTCATACATGCCTTAATTCTAATGGAAACAGATGGTTGTGGCCAAAAAAAAACCAAACATTACTTTAAGGACAACTTTCCCAAAATCTTAAGTTTCTATGCTCAACATACATATATGTAGTGCTGATATGATGCAATCAGCAGTCCTTTCCCTGTTGAACTATTTAATGTAAAACTACAACTTATGTAAGATCTGCAAACCTCTTGTAAAGCAATTTTTATGTAATGCAAATCTGTAAGCAGGCCCAGGAAAATGAGGAAAAGGGAACACCAACCTGTGGAGGAAGGGGCCAGCACAAAGTTCTAGGACAGATAGGAGTAGGGCACAGAGAAACAAGAGCAGGAGGAGAACCACAAGGGGCCCGACCAGAGTGAGAAGGGAGTCAACTTCAATCAAGAGGAAGAATATTGTGGGAACTGACACAGAATATTGTGAGGTCAGACACAGACAGGAATGGACTGGAAACCTGTAGGGAGTGGGAAAGCCAACATAGTAACTACCAGGGATGGATAGAAGATAGGGCTTGGACGTGTGGGTAAAGGACAAAGGTCTCCTTTCTGTGTTGGAGATTTCAAGCCATATCCCCAATCATAGAACATCAGTTTTTTTCTGATTTTACTTAGAGAGAGGTTTTAGTGTTGTTTTTTCACACAGAGGAGAAAATAAGTCCCTAGGAGAAAATAAGAGCAGAGAGAAAGTACAGTACTGTTCAATAAAATTAACATAGTTGTTTTTTTTAAACGTGGATCTCTTTCAGAATTCTTTACACAGTCAAATTTGCATAATGGGAATGTACAAAATGGAAGAACTATGTAATAATGCTCTGATTAAGAAGCAATTTGTCTGAATAAAAAAGGAAGACAACATAGTACTACATACTACTATATAGTAAAATTAACATAAGTACAGGGCAGCTAGGTGGTGCAGTGGATAGAGCACCAGCCCTGAAATCAGAACGACCTGGGTTCAAATTTGGTCTCACTTAATTCTCTAGCTGTATGACCCTGGGCAAGTCACTTAACCTCAATTGCCTCAGTAAAAAAAAACAAAAAAAATTAGCATAAGTGGTTTGGGGGGACAGCTAAATAACACAGTGAATAGAGCACAGGCCCTGGAGTCAGGAGGACCTGAGTTCAAATCCAGAAAAGTTAATCCCAACTGCTTCTCAATTAAAAAAAAGATATATATATGTATATATATATATATATATATATATTTTGGGGGGGAAATGTGGATTTCTTTCAGAATTCTTTACATAAAATCAAATTTGCATAAATGCACAATGTAAATATACATAAAACAAGAACTGATTGAAAGGCTTTGGTTAAAAGGCTATTTGAATAAAAACAAAATCATCATATTAATTTTTTGAAAGGGGCATGTTTTCTCTGGGAAATTTAATCAATATAAAACTAGCCCACAGTCTAGCATCAGTGACTTTTTCAGCCTGTGACTTTTTTTTTTTAATTTTCAATAAAATTTCATAATAGGGGTATAGATTATGGGGGGACAGAGGGAGAGGTTCTATTTGTGCTAAATACTTTAAATAAAAGCAAACCATTACCTTTTGTGTGCAAAGGTACTATGACAGGTAATGTTATCATATGAAAATTTTTTTCTATGGTCCATAGAACCAAATCTAATTAGTACTGGCCTCTGTGTAAAATTAGGGTGATATTATTTATTATTTTTCTGAAAAATTTAATGACTTCACATTTAAATAACAGGTTTTGGTACTATTCTTAAATGTATAAGCACTGACAACAAAACTATTACCCTTGTACCAAGCAAAAGTGGATTATATCAAGAAACTGGCATTTCTGTGGTTCTTCCCAGCAAAAGTCCAAGCTGATTTTTTTTAATTATGAAAAGACTTTCAAACTACCTATTTAAATATCATAGAGAGATAACAAATATGTCAACGTAATAAGAAATGATGCTCAGTAGTTTTCTTACTTATTCATCATTATAGTTGAACCAAAGTTAAATAATATAATTAGGTGCTAAAGGCTATCTCAGTTTCCTTTTCCTTCTCTCTATAACAAAGAATAAATAAGATCTTCAATGGTAGAACAGCGGTTACACCATCATGGAATAGCATAGTGAAATTAAAGCCTAAACTAGTTAAAACTAATTTAAGAAAACATAATCATAAAGGGTCACAGAAAAAAGAAAATATGAGTATTCTTTTATATCAAAATTATAACCATATCAATTCTACTGGATTATCAAGAAAGACTGGTTAACATTAAGGATCTCTGGACATAGTTGCCCTCTCATCAAATAGGCACAAAAACAATATCAAGAAAACTGGCTTACGCAATGTTTATTTGTGTATAAAGTATTTTTTTTAAAGCATGAAGATTTTTCAAAGTAGGAAAGCTTTTTTTTTTTAAATTTTCCACTCCTCCTTCTGACCCTTGCAAGCTAATTCTACACATGCACTTAATGAATTTCAATATTCTGCATACCTAGAGAACATTATTTGTGCTCATTAATGAATATTATAATTTGACTAAACATGCAGAAAAAAAGTATGAGCTTTCAGCATATAAAAATTACAGCCATTTTTCATTTCACTTCATTAAGACTACTTTAATCATAAGAAAAAACTAGCCCTGTATTGTTTTCTAATATATGGAAAGTTATATTTTTTGAAGATTTTAAAGGGGAAGAAATCTACAAGAAAAATTTTGTGTAATTTATTACTGAATGGGACTGTTAAACAGAATTTATAAATGTGATGCCATTTTTAGTTAAGTTTTATATTACACAGAAAGGCATCAAAATCATGACTTATTAAAAATATACTTTAACTAGTTCATATTTAACCAAATCAGATAAAATGCTTTTATCCTTTTCGAATAGGTTTTTTTCAATTTGTAAAGAAAAAACATCAACAGTGAGAACATTTTTGGATTTTCCATTTTTAATTTAACTGTTTTTTTCTTTATTTTAATTAAAAAGAAGTTTTTCCATTTAGATTTCATTATTCCTTTAACCCCATGCTTTAGATAGCAGTTGGTTTATCATCTTCAAAATATGACAATGGTTCAGAACCCTTTAAAAATTACTTTATTTAAATCATGTTTTCCAAAAAAGAGGGTTCTGGCTTAGTCGCCTTTGAAAGTTTTCATACCTAGAAAAGAAAGCAAACAGAATTATATGTAAGAAAATTAAAACAGTATCTCTTACCATCTGCCAAATTATATACAAGTCAGGGCACAGCAGAAAATGAAAACAAGTTAGCAAATGGAAAAAGGAAGGGAGCAACTACCTATTAAAGAATTACAATTAGATATTTTAATTACACTGGCATTCATTTAATTTCAAATTCAAAGCAATCAGGGACTAAAGTGGTAATAATGTTAATAGTAGACATGATATATTATTTCAAAGTTCACAAAACACTTTACATACACTTTCTTATTTGATCCTCAAAACAATCCCATTTGAAGTAGGTACTACAAGTATTATCAACATTTTACAAATTAAATGGCTTATCAATGATTACATAGCTAATAAGAATCAGGAAGCTATATTAGAAGACAGATTTCTCAACTCCAAGCCTAGATTCTTTTCAACTCCTATGTCACTCGTGCTGACATAACTAATTATTATTAATAGCTAAAATACATGTAAAGCTTTTAGGTACATAAAGTGCTTTGCCTTTACATACATTACCTCATTCCAAAATGCTGCCCTACAAAGTATAAAAAACATGGAACTTGGCTATAGATGGCTATAGATGTTGTATTAACTTATAGAAGCACAAAAATTCTATGAAGTACCATGTCCTGATTTTAACACAGAACATTATTGCTTCTAAATTGTAAACACTTATCGTAGATTAATATGATCAAATTTTAAGTCTTTCTAGATGTCTTCAAAACAAAAATCTTTAACTCACATTTCTAAAGTTTTCCTCTGTCACCTGCTGGCCTCCTGAATCTACTCTGCAGCTTCTGCAAAATTCCTAAAACATTACCATTTAATTTGTAATGCCAATCTACAATTTAACTGCAACCATGATGGGGAAGGGATAACTGTATTCTTATTTATTTTATTAAATCCTTCCCAATTATATCACTAGTACTTGTCTGATACCTCTGGACTAGAAATACATCATGGTTCAGGAGAAAAAGGAGTGGCTTTAAAAATAAGAGGCCTAAGTTTATGTGACCCTGGACAAACTACTTTTTCTTATCTGGGTCTCAGTTTCTCCAGCTATACAATGCACAGCTGAACTCAATGGCTTTTGAGATTTCTTTCCAGCTCATTAAAATTATTCCCAAGCTCTTACACCAAGATGGCATGTAGGAGAACCACATGGAAGAGAAAGTGCTGAGCACAAGGCGGTTATGACAGAGTCTGGCCATGATATGTGAATATAAACAAGTCTGGTTAGCACAACTGTACTTTTAACTTCATAACAAATGATAAGACAAAAATTTTTAAAAGTCTGTCTGCAAAACGACATGATCCACAAAACGAGGTACAATCATAGGATCAACAGATTTATAATTGAAAGAAATCTTAGAGATTATTTGAGGTAAATCCATTTCACAAATGAGTAAAATGAGACTCAAAGGGCACACAAGATGAGATCATGAATCTAGAATTTGGAAAACACCTCAGAAACATCTGCTCATACCTTTTCACTTTATGAATGAGAGCGATTAAGTGATTTAGTCCTGCTCAAAGATTATCTATCTCAAGACCAAACTTGAAGTCAGATCTTATGGCTCCAAAGTGAATGAGCTTTCTACTGTGATATGCTCTTTGATAAATAGTTAATTTGAGATTCAAGCAGAGGTTTTTGGACCCCAAAATCTGTATTCCTGACAATATAGAATATGTTCATTTCTTTTGGTTTTACAAATATATAATCAAGAAATTATAAATGTTATTAAAAGTGAAAACATATTTTAACACACCATTTCAGAACCACGTTTGCTGGAATGAAAACTTCAGATGGATTTGGTGTCATCTGGGCCTGTGACACAGCAAATGATGAAGCAAAATTATAGAAGTTATCCAACATCTTCTGAGTAAACTGAAAAGCAAATAAACAGACCATGAATTATTGTGCAATGCCAAAAATATATTGTTTACTTCATTCTTTAATTTTTTTAAGTATTAACAATTATGTCTAATTTATGAAACGAAATAAAAGATATATTTCTCATTTTGTCAAACAATAAGTTTTGAACTATTTATTACTCATGCCCCAAAGTTAACTGCAGTTTTAAAATGTATCTTTCCCTTGAATAGGTTTTGATAGATTTGTGAATGTTGTGCTGGAAGTTATGAATGTTTCTCCAGCACTGCCTTTATATTCAAATGGTTTCAATTTCCAAGTGTATACATTTCAAGAATATATAGAAAAAGGAAAAAAATGTTCCCAACATAAATACACATATTCACAGCCTTTCAAAACAAACAAAAGAAAAAACCATTTCAAAGTTTTGCCCAGGACAGTATAAATACAGAGTTAATTAAATAAGGCACTTAAGTCACAAAAGTGAAAGTTAATTGAGGAAGGTGCTAAGAACCACTTTTTTGACTACCAGAAAATCATTTTCTTCCCTGCGTCAGAAACAAAAATTCACTGTCAAATGTTAGTTGTAAGAAATATTTTAAAGAACTGTAGAATAGAGGATCCTCTTTTTCTTTTAACACAAACAGAATTAGAAAAACCTCTTGAGAAGATATACCAAAAATATATGGATAAGAAAAGGAACTAATACTAAAATAATGGGGAGGGAGAGGACAAAGTGTGAGAGAGAATCAAAAAAAAAAAAAATTAAAAGTATTTTAACTACTATGGATAGCAAAATCAAATTAGTTTAAGTTAGAAAAAAATGATTTTTTTATTTTTTAAAGAAAAAATATTTTAAATGAGTAAGGACCCATATTCTTCAATGATCTCAACAGTCCCTCTCTACCCCCAGTCTAATATAAATAGGAACAGGAATTCTGGACCTGTAAAATCACTAGAGTAGAGGACTCTCATCGATGCAGACTGACTGTTTCTCTGACTTTATTTAAGTCTCAGAGAGTCATCCACAACATTTGTCCAGGATCACATAGCAAAGAGGAGTCAAAAGCAATATTTGAATTTTGATTTTCCTCACTTCAGGGTCAACTCTATCCATTTTGACTCACTGTCTCTTTAAAACTAATCATAAACATACATATTCCCATTTTTCATGTAATTAATTTACATAACTTCATGACTTATAGAAGACATACTCTCCTACTACGTTATAAACTAATTTTAATCATATACTTTAGGAGAATGTATTTGCTATTTTCTTTAGTAGATCTGCATTAGATGCTATTAATTTTTAAATTCCCTAATCAATAGGACAGCATATCACAAAAAGAATATTTTTTATACTTAACACAAAATATTTAAATCCTCTTTTTCTATTCTAATTTTGAAAATAGCACGCATTTTTAGTGTTTTGATCTCAGGTAGACAAAAAAAGTTACTGGTTTTTCCCTCCTCAGTTAAAACAGAGTCTGATCCAGAGTCTGATGCAGTCTGATCCAAAGGCCTTCACAACATGTCAGAGATATAGAGGTCACAGACTCTAATAGGGTTGTGTAAATGTTAGCTGTGACAGCACTCTGCTTAAAGACCAATTCAGTTACTTAATCTTCCTATCTAAAAAATTAATACTTAAAATGGCTATTTCTTAACTGATCAAAATGCTTTGTGGGACCAGTTTCTAAATGCATAGGTTAGTAACCAATATTTGGGGATTTTTAAAAAAATGCTGATATTTGTACAATCAAAAGGCTGAAGTTTGAAGTATGCTAAATTGTTCTCTATTTTCATCACATTACCTGAGTGAATGAATCAACTGATGATACAGCAGCATTGCCCACAGGAGTCAGTTGGGCCAAATTATCCAGTAATTCCACTGAAATGCCAATCTGTGCAACAGTTGGAGTACGGGAAATATTCATAGTTCCAAAAGGATGCTGGCTGCCTTCCCCTGAAAGAAATATAGCAAGTATAGGTTTGTGTTTATGATGCTGATCTACATATATGTATACATACATATATATACATCATATTTGTATAACATAAAAATTTGACTCGTGTGTGTGTGTGTATGTAAAGAACACTTTTAGAATACTAGTCTATTATTTCCTTCTGAAAGCTCCCCAAAAGAGTTAAGGTTTTCTTACATCATGAAATAATCCCTTTTTCAAATTCCTTTTTGAGTCTGACATACATGATTCTAGAGAAAAAACAATAAGTCTATAGGATAATTTTCTAAATCTACATAATGTTATATAGTTTTTCAATGGGAATCTTTTCCTCTAATAAAAGATAATTAAATTGTAATCACGAGTAGTCAACATCAAACATTTTTTACTATCCTGTATTTAATCTAGGTAAGTAAAATTTTTAGTCTGCCTATATGCTAATTAATACTCAAAGTTCAAATGAATTCTCAGTTTGGATAACTTAGTCCACCATCTTAGGGGTAAGTCCATAATTTAGAAAATTATGGGTTAAGTGATTTTCCTGGGGTCACAAAGATAAACTTAGTATCAGTCTGGATTTTAACTAAGGTCTTCCTGACTCTAAAGAAATTCATTTTATCCACAGGCCTCCTTGCCTCTTAAAAAAAAATCATTTTTAAAAAGTTATTACTTTATTCTCCAAACATCTAAACTTGAGTATCCATTATGTTTCTAAGTCACATCCTCTTACTATAAATTTTAGATGCTCACTAAATGCAAGCTAATCTTAATTAGTTTTCATTCTAAACTCAAATCTGATAAAAAGTCTTTAATGTTATTCTTGTGGGAGAGATGTATCTTAGATAACAAATGGATTCAGACTTGAATTTGAAGTTGAATTGACATTATTGAAGCTGAAGAGACTTAAAAAGGAAAATCCAGACAACTCTCTAAATAGGAGATTTATCCTTGGAAAGTAGTTTCCAACAGAAACCCCAGGAATCTGTGCTTGGTCCTGGGCAATTTAACATTTTTATCAAGTATTGATGATTTAAATCAACTCCCAACAGAGTCTGCAAACTATATGAGGTTCAGTTCCAATGGACATGACTCTCTTCAACAATGAAATGCTTCAAACCAGTTCCAATTGTTCGGCGAAGAGAGCCATATACACCCAGAGAGAGGGATGTGAAATGTGGACCACAACATAACATTTTCATGTTCTCTATTGAGGTTTGTTTGCATTGTATTTCCTTTATCGGATTATTCTTTCTTGTAGATACGATTTCTCCTGCACAAAAAATGATGTGTGGCAATAACTATACATATATTCGATTTCTTAAGCATTCTAACATAATTATCATGTAGTGGATATCCTGCGATCTAGGGGAGGGGTGGGGAGTAGGGGGGAAAAATTTGTAACAGAAAGCTTTGTAAGGGTTAATGTTTAGGAATTACCCATACATATGTTTTGCAAATAAAAAGTATTAATAAATAAAAATTAAAAAAAAAAACCAGAATCTGCAAATGAAGCAAAGATTAAGAGGATAACTAACATTCTGGATATCCCCAAAATCAGGATACAAAAAGATCTAGCCTTACCAGGCTAGCCCATTATGTTGAATCTCATAGAATTAAATTCAAGAGAAACTTTATGTTGTGATTTTAAGTTGCATAAAAGTAGCTATTAACATCCAAGAATAAGAAGATAGTCCTGCAGATAGTCCTGCAGAGCTGAATCCTGGTGAGACTACACCAGTACTACATTCCACTCTGGATACTGTGTTTATTTAATTGTTTTCGGTCATGCTCAACTCTCTGTGACTCCCTTTGGGGAGAAAGACACTGAAGTCATATGCTATTTCCTTTTCCACCTCATTTACATATGAGGAAACTGAGGCAAACAGGGTTTAGTGATTTGCCCAGGGTCACATAACTAATAAGTGTCTGAGGCAATATCTGAGTCTTCCTGACTCCAGGAATTCTATCTACTGCATTATCTAGCTGCCTGTCACTTGAGAAATGACACTGATAAGCCAAATTGCATCTAAAGGAGATGGTGAAAGAAGAAACCTTTCCTAAGATTACAGCGTCAGTCAAGTTTCAGATTTGTCTCCAAATTCAAAATTCATCATTCTATTAAGCCTAAACTACTTACCCAAGACTCTTAAATGCTTAATCAAAGTATGAAAATCAAAATATGATATTATGGAAAAATAGTTCAAAGAACTAGATACTCTATAGTTGCAAACTTTAACACAAATTTTTTTAAGCTATATAGATAAGTAAACTTAAAAAATAAATCTTGAAAACAACTAATTTATTTATTTATTTTTTTTTTGGTGAGGCAATTGGGATTAAATGATTTGTCCAGGATCACAAAGCTAGTAAACATTAAGCATCTGAAGCCATATTTGAACTCAGGTCCTCCTGACTCCCGGGATAGTGTTCTGTCCACTGCACCATCTAGTTGCCCCCAACTAATTTACTTTTGGTTAGTTTTAGTATTTCTACATTATTGGCTTATTTTGTGATGTCATGTAAATTAAGAATATATGAAAAGAGGCAACTTAGATGCTTATTTCTGCCAAATAAGCAGAATCCAAAACTTCCTAAGATAGGGAGGGAGAGGAAGAGAAAAATGGGAAGAAATAAAGCTTTCTATTGTGATCACTAATGTGTGTCCAGAAAGAGATAGGTGTTAATTCTTGGCATTTTTACACTAAAAACCCTTAAAAAACTCAAAAGAAATGGGAGCAGTTCAGGGCAGTGGATAGAGCACCAAGCCCTGAAATCAGGAGGACCTGAGTTGAAATCTGGTCTCAAGACACTTAACACTTCCTAGCTGTGTGACCCTAGGCAAGTCACTTAACCCCAATTGCCTCAGCCCCCCCCCCCCCCCAAAAAGAAAGAAAGAAATGGGAGCAATTCAAAGAAGGCAGGCAGGGATTGTTTCACCCTTTGTATTTGTATCCCCATAACCTGGCACAATGGCTTGCATAGTAGGTGCTTTATAGATGCTTGGTAATTGGTTGTTCCTACAGAATTCCATTCGACAGAGAAGATACTAATTTTTGAATTAAACATTCTGCTTTCATGTCAAGGCCATGAAAAAGCCCTCGTGGCTCTAAGAAACATCATACAGAGTATAACCAGCACATCTCCTTAGTCTCTGGTAACATGAATCTGCAAGGTCTATAGCTTGAAAGTCACAAAAGGATTCTAGATGCTCACAACAGCAAGGAGAGGTCAAAGAACAAAGATTATCTTCTGTCTTAATTTTAATGTCATCATTAAAACAATCACCATGATACTGAAAACTGTGACAGGTAAGAAATGACCAACAGGAGGATTTCAGAGAGGATTGGAGAGACTTGCATGAACTGATGCTGAGTGAAATCAGCAGAACCAGGAGAACATTATACACAGCAACAAGACTATATGATGATCAATTTTGATGGACATGGTTCTCTTCAACAATGATGTGATTCAAACCAGTTGTGCTGCGATGAAGATAGTCATATACATCCAGAGAGAGGCCTGTGGGAACTGAGAGTGAACCACAACACAGCATTTTAACGCTTTCTGTGAATATTTCCATGCATTCTGTTTTCCTTCTTAGGTTGTTTTTTTTTCTTCTTCTCTTTCTAGATCTGATGTTTCTTGTGCAG
>JAJPUD010004023.1:110682-152534 GCA_023553655.1 Myrmecobius fasciatus
TTGACCTTTGCAAAAAAACTTTTGCAAAGGTCAATGTTGAAAGGTCACTCATGTTTTGCAAATAAAAAGCTTTATTTAAAAAAAAAAAAGAAAACTGTGACAGGATAGGCTAGACAGTCTAGATGCAATATGGGTATTTAATTTTGAGACAGTACAAGGCAAATCAAACGACGCTCAGTTAAAATGGTGTTTTACTCAATATAAAGTTTACTCATATGCACTTAAAATGTTTTCCTTTTGCTTTAAAAACAAATACCACAATCAAAATTATAATCTTCACTATAAACTTAGTAGAAAGAGAAATACATAGCTAAAGTAAGAATTTTACTCTTCACTTCAGCATCTTCTAATAGAGGTTTGGTCTTTTTATTTAAAAAAAGTTTGAAATTGGATTATCCCTAGCTTCAGAGGGCAAGTGAATATAGATGTGTAATATTCTTTTAATAAGCAAGCTGGATATTTGTATTCTAGGGGATACCAAAGTCCGATAGTGCTTACTCTCAAAAGAGCTTACAATCTGTTTGGGAAATAAGACTAATATACATTAAAAAAGTGAAGTAATACAAATAGCATATATTTAACATTGAATTATATAGTAAAAACTTTAAGTGACATTCTGAGAATTTGCAACATAATAAAGGCCACTCAGCTGACTAAGATTTACAAAACTTTTTCCCTATTTTATGCCTCTTGCCCCCCCCCCGCAAAGTATCACCCCCTTGGAAAGAAATATAGCAGTTTAAGCCCCTGTTGCTCCCTTCTAAGCATAATTCATGCATTTCTCAGAAGAGAAATTTGATGAATAAATTAGGCATTATTATTTTAAAAGTCTTAGATGGGAGAAAAGGAGATCATGAGGATCAGTACCATGAGCTACATACTGAGGGGAAAAAAACAACCAAACAATAAAAACAGAAGTGAAAAAACAAAAACAAAAGCAAAACATTAACTAAAAATCATGTCTACTTTTCCCTAACTGCTCAAGGTCATCTTCATCATAGAGTATTAAAACAACAGTAACCTCTGAAAGAACAAGGAGTCACAGAAGCAAAATCAGTTTGTATCACAAGAGGGAGAAGCAATTTCAAAAATGGAAAAGAGGTATCCAAATTCTCCTTTATCACAAACTTTTATTTCAAAAGAGATGACAAAAGAGTTGTTCTTTTAAAATTCCTTTTTAATGCTTAGTTTTCTTTCTTTAGCATAAGTTTTGAAAAACTAGCACATAAAATAGCACTCTAAATTTTAATACACAGAAGCAAAATGTGCAAACGAGTGGGGGAAAAAATACTTTGGAATTGTTTCCAACATTCTAACACTGTCTCACAATAGTATCTCTTAAATAAAGTAAAATGACATTAAAAATTCAATTGTACTTCAAATTTTAAAAAACTGGGTTCAGTGAGAAAATGTGTTACATATCTCTCTCACTAGAACACTACAGCCAAAAGCTAAGGCCGTACCATGGACTTCCAACACCAATATAATTCTACTGTTGCTTTTTTATTTTATCATCTTGGGATAATACAATCATGTATTGAAGAGTATTACGGACACAATATAAAGGATCTTTAAAGCTAAACATAAAAACAAATACTTTTATGATACATCTATCTTACATCTGAACTAATGTCCTACTCCCCCACCTGCTCCTCCAATCTTGGCCTCTTCTGTTTCCCATCCTTCATACAATTTTCCACTGTAGATGGCACTTGCGCTGCCCCATCTGGAACTCTCCCTGCCTGAGACATTGAGCCATTTCCTCTTTGTATCTTGAGACACTTTACAAATAGTCAACCTACAGAGAAAAGGAAGGTTTTAGGTTGAAAGCTTTTAGGGTATGAAAAAATATGTGGATGTTGTGTTTATGAACTCTTCAAATATATATATCTCTGCATGGGTAAAATCACTGCAGAGGGAGAGTTCAGGTGTTAGAAGATTATAGTCATCTAGACAAAAAACAAAAAAAACAAAAAAAAAACACAAATAGGATGTATTAGGCAACCATGTATATTGCTTCAGTTATGAATAATGAATGAAACTTTTTCCTATTTAAATTCTGAATAAAGTTTTAAATTTTTTCTTATTTCTGATGACCATTATTCTATGATGACTATGATTTGGTCATATCAGAAGGAAACTTAAAATTTGATAGTTTTTGGCTTCTTATATTCAACATAGATATGGGAAAGATGTTTAAATTAAACAGACTTAAAAGTTTGCGTACCATTTCAATTCTGATTGGATTTTCAAGTTTGATAATACAGTTTTAGTAGCATGGCTTGTATTTAACACTACTTTCTAAACTCCTGACAAAAGTAATAATGGATTAAAGTCCCAAGCCTATGACAAAATGTCAAGTATGACAAAAGTCAAAATTTGACAGAACTGATATTGTAAAATCTAGAAAAGAATACTTTGATATCAATAGAAAACTTATTTTAGTTTCTAACTACAAGTTTTTCTTAGTTTATGGAATGGCCAGTGGTACAAAGCAGCCTGTCAAATTCCATTTCTTCATGGATGTCATTAATAAAATTGAAGCTACCCTGCCACTGAGAAAATTGCCAACATAAAAGAAAATCCTCTTGGTAAATTTCATCTCAGCTCCAGCACAATTTAAACCAAAACACCAAGTAAACCATCTGACTTGCTTCTGCTATTCAGCCTATTAGATCTGAAAAGAACTAAAAGATCAGACAGCCAGGACATTCTGTAATACTTTTTTGATTCTTCCCACAAAGGTCCAAATACCATCAAATTTCATAGCAGGCGTGTTATAACATTTGTTTTGGCAGTTCAACTTCAGGAATTTGCTAACATTTACCACAATTTTAATATACAACCAAAGGGTGAGACTGTGCCATAGTTATAAATTAGCCCTCTAAGACTTTCCACTGAGATTTGAGAGGTATGAGCCTACCAGATTTTTATCACAAAGTTTCAGATTCAAAACAAATTTCTCTATCCAAATTATAGTACAAAGATAGTAACAGGACCTGTGATTTCAATGATAATAGAGAATTCCAAAATAAGGAAAACTCTTACCAATGCAGGTGGGCAATCTAATCTCTAAGAGAAATGCCCAGAGCAAAGAAAAGGGAAATTACTTGCTCAAAGTCACATAACCAATATGTTTTAAGAGACAGAACTTGAGCCCAAATCCTCTCAGCTCGAGTTAGCTGTGTAGCTATTATTCTAAGCTGACTCTTACAATCATTATACTTAAGCTAACTTTATAAGCAAACATTAAATACAGCATATCTCAAAAGTCTTAGTACATCTTTTAATGAAAGTTTATACAGATGAAAATCTTTTTGGAACAATTTGTAAAAACAAATGAAATTTCTATAAATGGTCATATTTCCTTACTAATTCTTAACTAGTCCCAGAACAATTTATTTCCACTTTATTTCTAAGATGGTAGAGGGACAAGGGTTGAAATAATCTTTTAGTGTCCTTTCAATTCTAAGATTCTATGAATTCTTAGGTGTCAAAAACTTATGCTCTAAACACCATGCATACACTTCTTGGTTTCAGACTTCAAAAACCACTGATGGTTTCTCTCTGCTTCCTGAAGGCCTACTTCACTTACTGAAGAGGGTCCTGAATCTTTGTGGTGACAATCTATTTTACTCTTCATTTGAAACCTAAAGATTAGTAAAGAAGATAGAGTACCACATAAAATCCTTGTTTAATAAGTGAGGCCTCTAAAGGGGTGGAGCTCCGGGACCCTGCTTCATGCCCATGTTCCCAGGGAAAAATGCCAGCAATAAAGGCATGGTGGGATCTCCAAACTCATAATCAGCCAATTTGAGATCTCTGCCTGAGGGGATCCTCTTTACCTTAATTTACATATGATTCTGGTAATTACAAAGCTTTACAGCAATTATCATAAGAACTGAAAGAAAAGGAGAGGAGTAGTTAATACATAGAGACTAAGACCTCTAGAAAAAGAACCACCAGGGATGGCAGGAGATAAAGCCATGGGGATTTAAGTGTTCCTGGGGCAAACATGAGCTTTATAGGAACAAAAGCAGATCACAGTGGCATTATGAAGGAGCAATTTCTATATACCCCAGGGAGATCAATACCTGGGAGAAAGATTTCATCTATATAAAAATATTAATAGCAGCACTTTCTATAGTAGAAAAGAAATGTGGACAGTGGGTACACACTAAGTTGATGAAATCATAGTTCTCTGGAATCAAAGAACCAGAATTTAAACCTGCCTTTATCACTTACCTACTATGTGGTCTTGGGCAAAGGAAGGGGAAAGGTGGTAGAGAAGAGTTGCTGGTAAATTGACAGCGACAAGAGAAGAACATCAACAAAACATTTTTTAAAAAGGAGAAAAAGGGAGATTCTAAGCAAACAAATAAAGACCAAGCCTCCTGGACCCTGAGGAATGTCTAGAAAATACCAAATTCCTGAATCAAGTGGAAAAATTTCAGAATTAAACAGAAGCTATAGATAAGGGGTAAAACTATGATGTATGATGAGACAAACCCAAAACATGACCTTTAGTCACACAGTGAATTAAGACTGAGTACACACAGTAGAAAGGGTTTACTCTCTAGTGATCCTTAATACTTTCTTTCTTTAGGGGTGGGTTCTCAATCCCAGGGTAGTACTGTAGATTTTCTGTAGATTTTCTCAGGGAGGGAGGGATCAACAAAGGAGGGGCTGCCACCCTCTGTAACAACCCTGTTTTCCCTGTTGATGGTTTTTAATCTTATTTCTTTTGGGAAAAGATGAAGCTTATGTTAAAAATCAGCTTTATTATCATCTGAGGATTTTCAAAATAAAGTAACTACATTCCTTCTCACAAAAAGAGAAAAACCTATATTTATAACAAAAGCATTCATTTTAATCTGAAAGATGCTTAAAATCATATAAATTAAAATTCATGTCACAGATGTAATCCAGTTTATATTCCAAAAATGCTAATGAAACAAATATTGTCTTACTTTCACATTTAAACTTCAAATGCAACACATACATTGTATCTGGAACTTGAAGATACACTTGCTATAAAAACCACACAAATATGAATATAAACCTTCAGTTAGTAAAACTGTTATGTAAATGTTAAAAGGCAAAATTGCCATTTACTCTAATTTCTCATGACCGTGGAGTTTCTTTCTCTAAAATTCATCCCTCTACTCCTTATTTACATATGTAAACAACTAATTCTACAAATTTTCCTCTGGCAGTATTATTATCTTGAGGAAATCAATGAGTATTTCAGTTATCCATCTATTATTTTTAATACAGGATCATTTTATTTTATCTCTTGTTCCCATATGCATCCTTAAGAATATCTTTCACGCACAAATTGTTATAAGTAATATGTTACCACTTACTTATAAGTAAACATTATCCTTTTTAGATCACTTGCAGTTTAGATACTTCAGAAATTGTATATTGTAGTTGTTGCCTTATGACATCACTGGGAAAAATTGGTTTTTTAAAAGTTTTGCTTGTTTGGAACTATGACCAAAGGCATGTAAAACTCTGCATACTCTTTGATCCAGGAGTGTCGCTACTGGGCATGTGCCCCAAAAGAGATGATTAAAAAAAGGAAAAGGATCTACATGTGCAAAAATGTTTGTAGCAGCCCTTTCTGTAAGGAGAAAATAACTGGAAATTGAGTGTTTGCTTATCATTGGGGAATGGCTGAATAAGTTATAGTATGTGAATGTAATGAAATATTATTGTTCTATAAGAAACAAGCAGCAGGATGATTTCAGAAAAGTCTGAAAAGACATGAACTGATACTAAGTGAAGTGGGCAGAACCAAGAGAACATTTTACACGGTAACAAGTTTATGTGATGATCAACTGTGATAAATGTGGCTTTTTTCATCAGTGAGATGATTTAAGGCAATTCCAATAAACTTGTGATGGAAAGTGCCATCTGGATCCAGAGAGAGAACTATGGACACTGAATGTGAATTAAAGGATAATATTTTCATCTGTTTGTTGTTTTTAGTTTGTTTTCTTTTTTTTTCTCTCTCTCTCTTTTTTTTTTTGCTTTTGATCTGATTTTTCTTGCATAGCATGACAAATATGGAAATATGTTTAGAAGAATTGCACATGTTTAACCTATATTGAATTGCTTGCTGTCTTGGGAAGGAGGGAGATTGGGAGAAAATTTTGGAAATTTAAACGCTGAAAATTATCTTTGCATGTTTTTGGAAAAATACAATATTATTTTTTAAAAAAGAAGCACTCTGCTCTAGGAGTGGGGTTTTTAAAAATTGGTAAAGAATACAGTAAAAAAGTTTTGCTTTGATAGCCTATTGCTTTTATATAGTACCTGTTCAAAACAACTATGTAGATGGACTAACAAGATGGCTGTTATCAATCTGAGGAATACTGATTGTTCATAGACTATTTTTTCAGTGTCGGTTATACAAATTTCTCTTGAATAATTAACAAAATATATCTGAAAAAAAAGCATTTAGAGAGTTCTATTGTTTAGATTTTTTGTGTTAACACTTGAAAAATTCAATAAATAAGGGACCATGGAATATGACATTCTCTATACCTTTTTCATAAAAGCATAGATTTAAGATCTGGAAGAGATAGAGGCTATAAGAATAGACTGACATCTTCAGTTTCCCTTTTTAATAAAATTCAGTCAATAAGCATTTATTTCTAAGTATCTCTGCCCCCAGAATTGTCTATTATCTAGGATCTTTTACATTCTTTTAGATTTTGGAATCTTCCCCTCTTTGAGTTTCTGTTGCTTTTCTGATTATATACAAATTCTAACAAATTTATCTGGTTTAAGTTGGTTCTCATGCCAAGGTCTCTTCAGAGTCATTCTCTCCTCAAAGGCCTTTTACTTTTTCTTGAGATAACTGCTTGTGAATTGCCACTGTCACTTTCTATAAATTTGTACTTTATGGTATCTTTGGCTCTCACATCCTTACAAGGAGATAAATATTTGACAGATAAGGCATTTTATGAGTTTTAACTTCCTCATTGTGGCAATCCTATTATACTAGTTCAATTTTTCTACAGTTATCAGTTTGAATCAATTACTTCACTTTTGTCCATTTCCCCAAGTCAATAATTTGGTTAAATAAATCCAAGTGAAACTAAAATGTTCATGCACAGTCATCATTATCTATCTTCTAATTTGGCAAATATAACAAAATATAACCTTTATTCTAATTCTTCTACCTAGAATAAGAATTATTCTAATACATTATCAGATAGCAGACTGAGCTGATTATGAACTGGATTTCATCTCTTCCAATCTATAAATAAAGTCAACTTTACTTTTGGTGATATTTTTGCTCTTATCACATCCAGTCTTCAGTTCTTTTTTCAATATTCTTTGTGACATGAGCATGAGACTCCTGAATAGTGTACAAGTATTTAGCTGCTTTAATTTTTTGAACCCAAACCACATTTAATGAGATGTCGATAGGGATGTGGTTCAGCTCCCTAGCTATTATGCTAACTTACTGGTTATAAGACAATAACTATACATTAAAAGCCTTTATTGGCCCAGATATGTGATGTTATTAATATATGAAATTCCTGGTGAGGAAAAATCCCTTTTCCAATACAGAACAGCAACTGTATTTCAAATCATATAGCTACCTATTTAAGGCAATGTGAAGTTAAATGTTGCCCAGGGTCATACAGCCTGATTTAAGGGGAAGAATTTGAAACAGTATCTTCCTGACTTTTCAGATAGCTAGCTCTTGTCTTTTATATTGTAAAGTCTTTCCATTCTATTAAACATAAGATGAGATCAAATACATGTATAATTTAAAACTGTGATCCTTAGTACTGTTCTGACCCTAGAGTCCATCACTGTCACAGAAGCAAGAGTCCAAAAGATCTATTTGCATTTCTAAGGATCAAAATATCTGAAAATACAAATCATGACTATATGTCCAACCTCCATACTTAGGGAAAATGATCAAAAGCTGACAACATCAAGCATGACAAGAAGCCATTTCAGTTTTTAAAATAACTACATAGAATCTATGCTTCACTATCAAATCTTTCAAGAATTTAGAGAAAACTCTACAAAATGATGAAGCAACGGATATTATGTGTAGAATCCCTCCACAGCTCTCCATCTACAAATATATCTTCCATTACATCATCTAAACTTTAACAATCAATCAACAAGTATTTATTATATCTCCCGAGCACTATGCCTGAGGAAAACTGGGAAAACAAAGAAAATGTAAAGAGTCCCTTCACTCAAGGAGGAGCAGACAACATAAAAATGAAACCATAAAAGATAAAGAATAGAAGAAAAGTAATTTTAGAAAGGATCACACTAACAACTAAGAATACCAGAAAAGAAGTTCTTTAGAAGAGGCAGCAGTTGATAGGAATCTTAAAAGAAGCCAGAGATTTTAAATTAGTGACCGCAAGGAAAATATTTTAAGCATGGAGGAATCCAGGGCAAAGGCAGAGAGATGGGAATCTCCATGTCACATACAAAGAATTGCAAGTAGGCCAATACAAACAAATAATGGAGTGTATAGAAAGTAGTTGATTGGAAAGATAGGAAAAGCACCAGTTTGTTACGAGTTTTAAATGCCAAAGGAACTTAATTTTGATCCTGAAGGCAACAGGAAGCCATAGAGTGAACTGAGGGGCAATGATGATGACATGGTCAATTCCATGTTTTAGGAAAATCATTTGGGAAGTTAAGTGAAAGATGAATTAGAATGAGGAGAGACTTTAGGCATGGAGGACCCTTAGAAGATGCAATAGATCAGGTGAAAAGTGATGAGTAGGAAGTAGGCTGATAGTTGTATGAGTGAAGAGCCATGTAAAAAATGTAAAGAAATTACAAAATTTGGAAAAAGACTGACCATGGAGTGAACCAGTTAAAGAAGTTCAGATGATGTAGAGAATTGTGAACTTAGGTGAGTAGGACAGTAGTGCCCTCAACAATAATTTTCAAGTTCAAAAGAGAGAAGAGTTGGGAGTACACAGGAAGGAAACACGAAGGAATTCTTTTTGGGACATGTTGAATTTGAGTTGCCTATAGAATATCCAATTTGATAGATTCAATAAGCAGATGGTATATACACAGCTAGAGTTCTAGAGACTGGGGCTAAACATATAGATCTAGTAATCATCTTCAGAAAGGTAGAAAACAAACCCTTGGAATTTAATGATATCACCACATGAGAAAGAATATATTGGGGGAAAAGAGGACCCAGGATGAAGCTTTGAAGGATACCCACATTTAGTGGGCATGACACAGATGAAGAAACAGTAAAGGAACTTAAAAAGGATTTGAGACAGAAAGAACCAAGATTTTCCAGGAGAAAAGTAATCAACAATGTCAAATAAGTCAAGAGAGATCAAAAGGGAGAAAAAGAGGGAATAAACATTTATATGGTATCTACTAAGCACTTCTACAAATATCTCATTTGATCCTCATAGCTATCGTGTGAAGTGAAGGTTATCATCATCTTCATTTTACAGGTGAAGAAAATGAGGCAAACATGTTAAATGACTTGTCCAGGATCTTATGATTAATAAGTGTCTGAAGACAGATTTAATTCAAATCTTCCTGACTCTAGATCCAATACTCTATTCATTGTACCACTCAGCTGTCTCTAAAGGATGTAAAAGGATTAGAAGAGACTGTGTTAAATTTGGCAATTAAGAGATCACTAATAACTTCGGAGAAAGCAGAAGTCAGATTGCCAAGGGTTTAGAAAAGAATTAGTGGAAAAGTACAGGATTGACTACTGATTTTCTCAAGCTTAGTTGAAAAGGTTAGGAGATATATAGAATGTGAGTATCTAATAAAGGTTGGGGTTTTTTATAAGACTTGAGAGATTTAAATGTGTTTGTAGACAATAAGGAAAGTACCAGTATATAGGAAGAGATGTAATATTAGACAGAAAATGGGAAAAATAAAAAAAGTGGAGTAGGGAGCTGAAGTCAGGGGGGGATGGAATAAAAGGTATATAGCCAGTCTGGCCTAGGTGAGCAGAACTACCTCATTATCAGATACTGAAATGAAGAGAAGACAGTAGGAAACAATGTCAAAGGGATCTAAGATAGAGGGGGAGAAATGAAGGCTTTCATAAGATGACCTCAAATTTTCAATAAGGTATGAAGCAAGGATATCAGCAGAGAGGGAGGCAGAAGGGTATGGGAAAATTGAAGAGGAAAGAAAAGTTTTGAAACAGCTGTTGTGATAAACAGATTAAGGAATCAATCATGGGGAAGTAGTAGCACAGCCTGCTGTGATAAGCATCCAATTGAGATTAGCCAACATAAATTTATAGTGCATCTAGTTAGCACATACACTTTTCATAATATCCTCTGTTTTGTTCAGGAGCACAGGAGTAAAAACAAAGGCAGCAGATGGTGGGAGTTAATGCAGGGATATACTTTGGTAAGGCACAATGGAAAAAAGACAAGGGAGCAAGAAATTCACTGAAGGATAAAAATTAGAAACCAGTCTGAGAGAAACTATGTACAGACCAGCATCTCATACCATATACCAAAACTTAAGCTCCAATTAAATACATGACTCAAATATAAAGAGTAACATAAAACAGAGAAACAAAGAAGAAATTATCTTTCAGATCTATGGATCATGGAAAAGTTCAACCAAGCAAGGGATAGAGTGAATCATAGGAGATAAAAGAGAGATTTCTATTACACAAAATTTTTGCAGAAGAAGGTAACTGAGAAAATATTTACAGTATACTTCATTCATAAAGGTCTGGTTTAACTACATAAAATGGTCAAAGTATATGAACAGTTTTCAAAGGAAGAAATCCCTTCTATTCAAAGCTATATTTAAAAAATGTTCTATTTTTGACTTTCAAATAATAAATATCCTCCCTCAATCCTACTTCCTCTATTATCCCACTCCAGTTCTGCTCATCCCTTCTGCTTTTTCACCTAGAATACCTGCTCCACAACTAACAAACTTGCCTTTCTTTACCTTAAACCTCTTCCTTTCTCACTCCTTCCATCTTGTGGCACTCACTGAGCATCTCTCTGATGATACTACTTTCCAGTACTTTCACTCATACTTTAAATCACTGGACTGAAGGATTATGTTCTCAGTACTAAACACCCTGATGGATTTCTTATTTCCTTAATTATCCATGTAATTGGAATTATCTTTCCTATAAACTTCTTAAACTATTCATTCTAAAAACCAACTAAGGAGATTACCAACATTTTAACTTTCTTATTTGACTAGAGCTGTAAGAAGAGAAGAGAGAATTCAAACAAGATTAGGTATGACTATGTAATATACCCAACACTTTCCCAAACACCCAATTCAAAACATTGTTAAGATTCCTTTCTTCGGCTTATTTATCATAACATCAGAGCCTAGAATATGTTTCATTTATATCCCTTCTCTTCCATCCATTACCAAACCTCTAAATCTAGGCCATTATTACTTCAAGCCTGTATTACTGCAAAAACATACTAATCGGCCTCTTTGCCACCATTCCACACAATCTGGTCTATCATATTTTTCCATTTTTATCTCATACTACTCCCCAAATATAATCCCAGATGGTACTTTCTCCTTTTCCCAAAAGGAATCACTTTCATTTTTATCTCTCAAATTTTGAATACTCTCCTTGTCCCCACTTACATACACATATTCCATAAAGCTTTTTCTAAACACATTAGCTCATTTTGCTTTTTCTTCCCTCAGAATTTCTCTAGTACTCCTTTTCTATAGCATTCATTTTGGCACTTAACCTTATCTTATATTGTTACTGAATTAACTGTGTTAAATTTCAAGGCCTTATCTTATCTTTCAGCAAGGCTGCCAGCTTCTCAAAGGCAAGGAATCTGTTAAATCATTTCCTCACAAATACCACCTTGTCTTGCTGAGAACATATTCAATAATGACTTGTTACTAAATGAAACAGAAAAACAAGATACACCCCCCCCCCAAAAAATGTGTTTCAATCATACTACATAATGTTTTCTCTTGTTATGCATGAAATAGAAGACAATAATAAGTTTGCTGGTGTCGCTCCAAAACTTTTGTTTCATATTTGGAGAGACTTACATGAACTGATGCTAAGTGAAGTGAGTACAACCAAGAAAACACTGTTGTTCACAGCAACAAGATTATGTGATGATCAACTCTGATACACATGGCTCTTTTCAACAATGAGGTGATTCTGGACAATTTCAATAGACTTGTGATGGAGAAAGCCATCTGCATCCAGAAAGAGGACTATGGAGACTGAGTGTGAATCATAACACAGGATTTTCACCTTTTTTGTTATTATTTGCTTACTTGTTTTTTTTTTCTCATTTTTGTTCCCTTTTGATCTGATTTTTCTTGTGCAGCACGATAAATGTGGAAATATGTTTAGAAGAATTGCACGTTTAACCTATATTGGATTACTTGCTGCCTAAGGGAGGGAGGAAGTGGGAAGGGAGGGAAAAAATTTGAAACACAAGGTTTTGCAAGGGTGAATGTTGAAAATTATCTTTGTATTTTGAAAAGTAAAAAGCTATTATTATTTTTAAAAAATGTGACTATGGCAAAAAATAACTACTATAATATTTAAGACAATTTATAGATTATCATGTTAAAAAAACTGCTATGAAATACCTCATTTTGTATAAACGATGTGTTTCTGAAAAAATTCCATTGTACAAAATGACTGTTCTAATAGTCCTTGGGGATTGGGAAAAAGTTCTCTTCAGAAGGTGGGATTTGGGCTAATTCCTGGAGGAATCCAGGGAAAATAAAAGAAATTAGTGAGAAGAATATCTTAGGTAAGGGGGCCAGTCAATGCCAAGTACAAAGTCTGGACACAAATGATCATGTTTGAAGAACTGCAAGTAAGCCAATGTAGCCAGACTGTAGAGTGAATGAATGTATGAAGCAGAACAGAATGTAAAAAAACTAAAATAGCTCCAAAAGAGAAGGATATAATCAAAAAAGTCCTCAAAAGAACTGCAAAATGTCCCTAATTACACGCAAAAATACTCCAAATCATTAACAAGAGAAATGCAAATTAAAACCCCAAGATTTCACTTAATATTCTGCAAATTGGAAAAGATGACAAAATTGTAATAGCTAATGTTGCAGGGGTTGTAGAAAGGTAGACACACTAATAAACTGTTGGTGGAGGTGTAAAATGGTACATGATTTTAGAAAGCAATTTGGAATTACACAAAGTGACTAAAATGTCTATACCCTTTGAGCTTGAGATTATTACTAGGATTATGCCCCCAAAAAGCCAATGATAAGAAAAAAAATCCTGCGACACTAATGCATGGTTGGTGGAGTTAAAAAATGATCCAACCATTCTGCAGAGCAATTTGGAACTATTCCCAAAGGACAACCAAACTGTGCATACTCTTTGACGTAGCAATACCACTAATATATCTGTATCCAAAAGATCATAAAAAGGGGGAAAGGACCTACCTGTACAAAAAATATTTATAGCTGTTCTTTTCATGGTGGCAAAATATTGGAAACTGAGGGGATGCCCATGAATTGAGGAATCAAGCAATGACATATGAATGTAATAACGAACAGGCAAATTTCAGAAAAACCTGGAAAGATTTGTAGGGTTTTGTTGTTGTTGTTGTTTGGTTGGTTGGTTTTGGTTGGGTTTTTTTTTTTTTTTTTTTTTTGGAGAACAAAAGTGCACATTTTTTATTTTTGAGAAATTTTTCCTTTTTTAATTTAAAAAAAAAATTTTAATTAAAGCTTTTTATTTGCAAAACATATGTATGGGTAATTTTTCAACACTGACCCTTACAAAGCTTTCTGTTACAAATTTTTCCCCCTAATCTCCACTCCTCCCTTAGATGGCAGGAAATCCACTACATGATCTTATTGTTGTGCAAGAAAAATCATATCTACAAGAAAAAAAATCAGAGAAAGGAAACACAATGCAAGCAAACATCAATAGAGAGCATGAAAAGGTTATGTTGTGGTCCACATTTCATATTCCTCTCTCTGGGATGGCTTCCTTCACTGAACAATTGGAACAACATTTCATTGTTGAAGAGAGCTGTGTCCATCAGAATTGATCATCATATAGTATTGTTGTTGCTGTGTACAATGATCTCCTGGTTCTGCTGATTTTGCTCAGCATCAGTTCATGCAAGTCTCTCCAGGCCTCTCTGAAATCATCCTGCTGGTTGTTTCTTATAGAACAATAATATTCCATAACATTCACATACCATAATTTATTTAGCCATTCTCCAATTGATGGGAATCCATTCAGTTTCCAGTTTCTAGCCACTACAAAAAGGGCTGCCACAAACATTCTTGCACATGTGGGGCCCTTTCCTTCCTTTAAGATCTCTTTGGGATATAAGCCCAATAGAAACCACTGCTGGCTCAAAGGGTATGCAGTTTGATAACTTTTTGAGCATAATTCCAAATTGCTCTCCAGAATGAAAACCTGGAAAGATTTGTATAAATCGATAGTGAAATAAGAATTAGGAAAATATTGTACACAATGTCAGCAACACTGTGATGATCAACTGACTGACTCAGCTCTTCTCAGCAATACAACAATCCAAGACAAGTACAAAGGACTCACAAAAGAAAATGCTATCCATTAGACAGATATAGTTAACTGATGGATATTTTTTTCATTTAATTTATTGTTTCTTGGGTATTTTTTTTCCTTTTGATCTGTTTCTTCTTTCACAACTATGATTAATATGGAAATGTTTTGCAGGATAGCACATGTATAAACTATATCAAAATTCCTACCATCTTCAAAAGAGGGGAAAGAAGAGGGAGAAAAAATTGGAACTCAAAATCCTGTAAAAAACAAATACTAAAAATCTTCTTGACATGTAACTGGGGAAAAAAAAAAAAATAAAATCAACCAGCAAGAAAAAAAAAAGAAAGAAAGAAAAAAAGGCCCCATATACTCTATATTTATGTTCATCAAAAAAATTATCTATCAAATGGGAAATGGTCAAAGAACTATGATACATGAATGTCATAGAATATCTGAACTGTAAGAAATTATTTATGTGATAAAAACAGACAATCATAGAAAGATCTAGATGAACTGAAGCAGAGTAAAACAGACAAAAAAAATAATAAGTACAGTATGACAATGCAACAACGTAAATGAAAAAAAATCAAAGAAACAAAAGTGGAACAAAAGTATAAAAAACAAGTGGGATTTGAATGAAGAGATAGAAGACACTATCAATTTATCCATTCATGAAGGTGAAAAGTCCACAGGTGGTATAACACTGCATGTGTTTTGGGGCTTTTTCAATGTATTATAAGTTGGGCCTTTTTCTCCTCTAAAAAATACTGTCATAATGACTCTTTAGGAAGGGATTAGATACTATGGTTATGTAAGAAAAATATATATATAAATTAAAAACAAATTTTAAAAAATAAAGACGAATGGTCAGACAGGAAAGGATCTGGTCATTTTACATGACAGAGGCATTTGTATTTGACCCTGAAGCTTATTAATAGCGAATAATAATGGCAGACTGCTCCTTTAGAAAAATCTCCTTTGTAACTGAGTGGAAAGTAGATTGAAGAGAAGAGAGACTTGGGGCAGGGAAAACAAATAAAAGATTATATTAGTACAAGCCAGAGGAAGGGAAGAAGGAAAGAGGGAAGAAAAGGAGAAAAGAAAGGAAAAAGGGAAGGAGGGAAGATGAGAGAGAAAGGGAAGAAGTGAGGCAAGTAAGTCACTTGTGCCTGAGGTGAAATTCCTCAAAATTTTGTCTAAATAGCAATATAGCAGAAAAAGCATAGGCCTGGTTTTGAATACCAATCCTACTACTTTCTAGTTTGACACTGACCACATCATTTAACCCTGTTCCCAGAAATCATACACCACAGAAGGTTAATATGAGAATCAAATCAAACTACATTAGGTACCAACACTCATGTAAATGGTAAAATGCTAATCTAAAATAAGGTCATATTACTATTATAGTCTTCCTCAACAAAATTTTTAATTATGTAGTAGTCATCTTCGACTCCCTCTTCCCTTTATCCACCAAATCTAATATGTATTTTTGTTCCTTTGTTTTATTCCTCAAATCTAACCTTTTTTACATTTTCAAAGATAGCATACTACTCCAAGTTGCAATATGATCCCTATATTATTGCAATATTTTATCAAGCTGGCATTCCTGCCACCAACCTCTTATTTCTCTCTAACACAAAGGAAAATATATTTCTTAAATGTAGTTTTGACCATTTAATTCTATTAGTATTTCACAGTAACCTCAATCATCTCTCAGACTCAAAATTCAGAACTTGCTATAAGGGCCTCCTTTCACACTTATCTTTTGGGAATTTCAGTCCAATTTGTGATATTAACTTAATTCACAATTATTTAAACACCTACTACATGCTGGATAGGAATGATAGGAATACAATGAGAAAATCAAAACTACTTGTCATCAAAGATGTTACATTCTTTAGTGGGAAACACTGTCCAGTTGTCTCCAACTCTTTATGACCCTATGGGTCATATCAGGCTCTTCTATCCTCCACTATCTCTCAAATCTATCCAAATTTGAAATTTGTTCTTTCCATGGACTTCATTCTCATCCTCTGCCATCCCCTTTTTCTTTTACCTTTAATCTTTCCCAACATTAAGGGCTTTTCCCAATGAGTCCTGTCTTCTCATAATGTGGCCAAAGTATTTAAAACTTCAGCATCAGTATTTGACTACTCAGTGAGTAGTCTGAACTTGACTGTTAAGGCCGCCCTGCTGTTCAAGGTACTCTCAAAAGTTTCCTCCAACGCCACAATTCTAAAACACTGATTCTGCATTAATTCAGATTTCCTTAGAGTCCAACTCTCATAACATATATTTCTACTGGAAAAACCATAGCTTTGACTATATTAACTTTTGTCAAGGCAATATCTGTTTTTTTAGTATATTATCCAGAGTTTCCATAGTTTTCCTTCCAAGGAGTTAGATTCTTTTAATTTCATGACTGCAGGTGCTGTCTGCAATGATCTTTGAGCCCAAGAATATAAAATATGACATTGCTTACATTTCTTCTTCGATTTGCCAGGAAGTGATGGGGCCATTGGCCAAGATCTTAGTTTTTTTTTTTATGTTTAACTTCAAGCTAGCTTTTACATTCTCCTCTTTCATCCTTATCAAGAGGCTTCTTAATTCTTCTTCACTTTCTGCCATCAGAGGGTACTGTCTGCATATCTGAGAATAGATATTTCTCCCAGCAACCTTAATTCCAGCTTTTGATTCATCCAGCCTGGTGCTTCACATGATGTATTCTGCATATAAGTTAAATAAGGTGAGAAGAAGGAACATTGATAAAGAGATTGATACATGCATTGCCAGAGCTAGCTCAGTGTTTGTGGTAGGATCTGACAGAAAGTCTGGGGGAGGAGAAGCATTAGACTGACTACCAAACTGAAAGTCTACAGAGCCACTGTGCTGACCTCATTGTTGTGTGATACCAGACATTGAGGTTCCTTCTCAAACTAAACTGCCAAGCATTCCAACTCTACTGCAGAGAGCACAACTCTATTGGGCTGGTCACATTGTTTGAATGTCAAATATATGCTTGCCAAAAAGATTATTTTATGGAGAACTCACACAGGGCAAGTGCTCACAAGATGGTCAGGAAAAAACAATATAAGGACACTTTTAAGGTCTCTCTTAAGAACTTTAGAACTGATTGTATGACATGGGAACCTCTGGCACAGAACTACCTAGCATGGCATACCCTCATCAGTGAAAATGCTATGTCTATGCGCAAAACAAAATTAAATTAACTCAGAAGAAATGCTAGATGCATGAAGTTAGAGAGTTCACCCCAAATGTTCAAAGGGCCTATTTGTGTGCAAGCTGGGGCAGACCATTCTGAAATCATACTAGTCTTAGCAGCTACAGTCAGACTACACTGTAACTTGACTCTAATCTAGTGATGTCACTTGGTCTTCTTCAAGAACAAAGGACAACGAACCAACCAAATAAATAAGGTTGACAGTGTAGTGCCTTATCTTACTCCTTTTCCAATCTTAAACCAATGGGTTGGTTTCTGTTCAGTTCTAACTGTTGCTCACTGGCCTGCATACAGGTTTCTCAGGAGACAAGTAGTATTATCTAATACTCCCATCTCTTTGAGGACTTTGCCTTATTTTACTGTAAAATTCTTTTGTGTATTCTTACCACCTCTTCATCATCTTCTGAATAAGTCAAAAATTACACATACACATATACTACGATCAGCAATTGAGTAACAGACAGATTTTGCTGCCTAGACTCTAATATTTGCCCACATTAATAGCCTTAGCTAATTTACAAAATATACAGAGCATACAAAACTAGAAATGATACTATAAGACTTCAAAGTATAAATATAATCCAAATTCACCCAAATTAATTTTAATATACTATTTCCAATGTTGAATATTGAGTTTGCTCTTTTATCAGATATTTGAGGCTAAGTATTTACTCCCCCTTTAAGAAAATTTATATACTTCAAGCCACTAGAAGATAATTTTATGTTTCTATTTTATTTCTACCTATCACTGAATAAAACTTTTATAAAAGGACTATTTCCCTGGAAAAAAAGCAAAAAGTTCCAATCATATTACGACAGAAATAATACTATGGAGAATAATTTAGAGGAAAAGACAAAAGGATTTTCTTCCCTTCTATCATTATTTAAATTAAAATGGCAACCTAAACTATTACTTCACCGAACAAAATAAAGTTTCTGGGAAACACAACTGCAAGTAATAATAAAAACAGATCCCAGGGCAAAACAACAGCTGAAGGCAAAATTAGAATTATCTATTGATTTAATTCATTTGGACTAAATTTTCTTCAGATTAGCTGAGAAAATACCATGATTATGTTTGACTTCATATTGTTCTCCATCCTCAACTAGTTATCAAAGGAAAGCAGGCAAAAGATGAAAGATGGCAAAGCATACATAAGCCAAGAGTTCTTGCCCTTTTTGTGATTTAGAATTCTTTCAAAGTTCTGAGACACAAAGGACAAGGGGAGAGAGAGTAGAAAGACCTTGATATTTAAATACTTGAATGTTGGGGTTAGTGGAAAAAGGAGAAAAAAAAAAGATATACTACCTGATACTAAAGTTTCTGAGCAAGACTAGAATCAGGGGGGAAGAGCAGTGCTGATTGTAAAGTTGCTAAGGCAAGGCAGAAAGATGGTAATATTACTACCTTCAATCCCCTGGGGCCTCAGAACACAAACTGCTAAAAGATATAGACAATGCTTAACCTAGAGAAGGGAAAAGACTATGTATTCAAACATCTGAAGGGGTAACATGGGATATCAGGAAGAATTTGACTTAAATTGCATAGGTCCAAATATCAGGAATAGGAGCAAATAATGCAAATTAGAAAGAGGCAAACAGGCTTGAAGTAAGTAAACCTCCTAACAATTAGAGCAATGCAAGAAAGGTGGAGTAGTTTGACCCAGCAGTGTTTCTACTGGGCTTATATCCCAAAGAGATTTTAAAGGAGGGAAAGGGACCCACATGTGCAAAAATGTTTGTGGCAGCCCTTTTTGTAGTGGCAAGAAACTAGAAATTGAAAAGATGCCCATCAATTGGAGAATGGCTGAATAAATTATGGTATATGAATGTTATGGAATATTATTGTTCTGTAAGAAACGACCAACAGGAGGATTTCAGAGAGGACTGGAGAGACTTGCATGAACTGATGCTGAGTGAAATCAGCAGAACCAGAACTTTATACACAGCAATAAGACTATACGATGATCAATTTTGATGGACATGGTTCTCTTCAACAATGATGTGATTCAAACCAGTTGTTCAGCAATGAAGATAGTCATACACATCCAGAGAGAGGCCTGTGAGAACTGAGTGTGAACCACAACACAGCATTTTAACGCTTTCTGTGAATATTTCCATGCATTTTGTTTTCCTTCTTAGGTTGTTTTTTCTTCTTCTCTTTCTAGATCTGATGTTTCTTGTGCAGTAAGATAACTGTATAGATATGTATACATGTATTGTATTTGTCATATAATTTATCCTATTTAGCATGTATTAGATTACCTGTCATCTGGGGGTGGGGGTGGGGGGGAAGGAGGGGAAAAGCTTGGGAAAAAAAAAGTTTTTGCAAAGGTCAATGTTGAAAAATCACTCATATGTTTTGTAAATAAAAAGCTTTATATATATATATAAAAAAAAAGAAAGGTGGAGTAGGACATACTGAAAAGTAGAAGGTTACCATTCACTTAAGGTCTTCAAACAAAGATTGCATAAATATTTGTTGGGAGTGTGGTGAAAAGGATATTTTTCCAGGTACTCTCTGTGGATTAAATAGCTTCTGAGGCTCTTCCATCTCTAAATTCTGTGCCTTTTGTGGGAAAAAAAGTGTATTTGGCTACAAAGTTTTCTATTCTCATGTACAAATACACAAATCTCTTCAACACTATATAATGATTGTGCTGTTGGTATTATTATTTTCATGAATGAGCATCAAAGGATTGATATCTGGTCAGTAATATTCCCAGAACTGTATACAAATATTGAACCTATAGAAATACTCATTCTTATTCCTCAGGAAAACTTTATTTTCAGCTCTCTAGGATTTAAAAGATGTTTGGGAAATACAGAACTTTTCAAACTGAACAAGTAAATAACCTGCCACAGTATAGGAGCTTTTCTCAGGGGTTCAGTTCATTATGATGCCACAAAATTAATTAGCACTCTATCAGAAGTCAGGAACCCTGAGCTCAAGTTCCAACTTTGTCACTAACTTTTGGTATGACCTTGGGCAAGTTACAATCTTCCTAAGCTTGATTATTCACATGTAAACCAAAAGCAATGAAAGATCTCATCCAAATTTATTATCCTTTTTTTGATTATCTTCTCCAGTACTTGACATTTTCAGGATTGATAATGGGATGTTTCAAGATCATAGGAAACTAAGTTTACAATCTGACAGAGTTGTCACAATAACTCATCTCAGTTAAATCTCTTCCGTATCTCAGAAATCAACAATTTATATTGTGAAGTACTAAATGCCTGATTTACCTTTTGACTTTTTCCCCAATCTGTTTATTAAAATACCACTGAAAAGGGAACTTCTTTAAAGTCATACAATGTTTATGAAAGAATATGAAATATTTAAATGTAGAATTGTATAAAGCTTACCATATTTAAGACCTGAAATTTTGAAGATGGCACTTGGTTTCCCATTCGTGACAAACCCCAAGAGTTGCCATACTGGCATTCCACTTGAATCAGGATATGAAAAGTAGACAGATCCTCCCATGCCATCAGGAAATGGGACTGTTCCCAGCATAAACACCACGACATGGTTGATACTTTGATAATCAGGTAAGTCAAATACAAATTTATCCTCTGCCACTTGCTGTGCAACTGTTTGCACCTAGAAAATAAAAAATTCTCAGATGAAAAAATCTGTGAGCTTCTGGAACCCTTAACTATTCAAAGTAACACAATTAACTGTGTCACCAGGCATAGTCAGAGCCAAAATCTTCTGGCCAGTTTAGCATTCAGATAATAGTTACCATATATATCATATATGGATTAACAATTTTCTTTTTTTTTTTCTTTTTTGTTGAGGCAATTGAGGTTAAGTGACTTGCCCAGGGTCACACAGCTAGGGAATGTTAAGTGTCTGAGACCACATTTGAACTCAGGTCTCCTGACTTCAGGGCTGGTACTCTATCCACTGCGCCACCTAGCCGCCCCTGGATTAACAATTTTCAAAGAATTATAACAAAACAAAAATATATTTAATACTAAACTGCTCACTCTCACAAAAATGTCTCTTTTAACACCAATTTTCTTCCAGTGATGCTATCATAAATTGCCACAATCTCCAAAGAATCAAAATCACATATAATGCATCTTTTTCTGGTAGATGTAGAATAACTTGTGTTGAGAAGTAATCAACAACATCAAAAACATGTACGACCAGAAATGGAACAAGACTGAGACACAACAAATAGACAATTGGAATGCTAGATTGGTACCCTCCCCCCAGATAGTAGAAGAATTTAAGAAAATATAACTCTCTCCCCAGTGTACAGAGAAGATGCTCTACAGAGAATTTATGAGATCACATAGACAAGAATCACACAGGGGCAGCTAGGAGGCGCAGTGGATAGAGCATCAGCCTTGAAGTCAGGAGGACCTGAGTTCAAATCTGTTCTCCGACACTTAACCCTTCCTAGCTGTGTGACCCTGAGCAAGTCACTTAACCCCAAATGCCTCAGCAAAAAGCAAAAAAAAAAAAAGAGAGAGAGAGAGAGAGAGAGAGAGAGAGAGAGAAGAATCACACAGTTATGATACTATAGGAGATTAAAATCTGTTATCAATTGAGGAATTACCCCCATACCAACTATAAGATGGTTTAAAGCAATCTTTTATAAATTTTAAGAAACCCATACATAAGGACAACGTAGCACAGTCTACAACCATCCACTCAAAACCAAAATCAAATTGGCAATTATTACTTTCTAGAGGTTCTACTTGTATTAAATAGAAATATTTTATGAGGGGCAGCTAGGTGGCGCAGTGGATAGAGCACCAGCCCTGAAGTCAGGAGGACCTGGGTTCAAATCTGGTCTCAAACACTTAACATTCCCTAGCTGTGTGACCCTGGGCAAGTCACTTAACCCCATTTGCCTCAGGAAAAAAAAAAAAAGTATTTTATGAGCAACTAATACTGTTCAATGAATGTTATTTGATAGTCTGGCCATCAAAGACTAAGATAAAGAGAGAAAGGAAAAAACATTGCTATAGTATAAAAATACCAGTTTTAGAATCTGATGATCTTTGAATCTAGCTTTGCCACTTACTAGCCACGTAGCTCTGAACAAATCATTTCTGAGTTTCATTTTTTCATCCATAAAAAGTTGATAATAATTTGTATAATACCTAACTCAAAGGGCTGTGCTAAATATCATACTTGTCAAATGTCATGTAAATTTAGCAAAGTATTATCATTATTTTGACATTCCATGATTTTATCAGTATGAGCACTCCTTGCCCAATGCTTATTCTAACCTTCTGGTATCTTAGTTTTTGGGTTTTTTTTTTTTTAAATATCATGTAGTAAGCTCAGTAATAAGCCTCAGTGAACTCAGTTCATCTTCTAGCAATAACCATCAATGAATATTAAGTCATTCTGAAGTTCTGCACTACATTCAGTATTTGCCAGGTACTATGCTGGGTGCTGAGGTGACAGAGAACATCCCTCCCCACCAAAAAAAGTCCCTTCCATGAAAAAGCTTATATTTAATTAGGAGGAAACAGCATATACAGAGATGAGTAAATAAATACAAAGCAATTTCAGAAGATTGTGAGGAAATAAAACTTATGAGGAAAAGATGAAAGGCTTTTTTACTAAAGGTGACATTTAAAAGCTTGAAGGGAGCTAAATGTTCCAATGCTAAGATGTTAAAGAAGGGCAATCCAAGTCTAAGGGACAGTGAAGACAAAGGCAAAGAGGCAGCAGATGGAATGTTATGTATAGCAAGAAGATTGTGTAACATAAAACATGACAGGAATTAGAGAAACATGTTATTAGCTTAGAAAGACAGGTTGGAGATAGATTTGGTTTTAAAAAGAATCTATAGTTTACCCAAGAGGTAAGAGAGAGTAACAGAAGCTTCCTTAGCAGGGGAGTGACATGGCATATTAATTTTACAATAATTAATTTGGCAAATGTATAGAGAAGAGAAATGTATAATGGAATAGAGAGGATAAATGCAAAGAAATAACTGGGGAAGTACTAAAATAGTCCAAACAAGAAAGGGAAAAAGGCTTGAGTTCGTCAGAAGTAGCTATTTGAATAAAGAGAAGGGGATAGGTATGAAATGCTCTGAAGGTAGAAAAGTTGTTTGTCCTTCATTCTCAGGATATCAGGAGGTTGAGGTCTTGACTTGCAAGTGAATTGGATTTAAATGAGTGAAGCTGTGCATTTTTTCTTTAGAGCCATATGGGTCCAGTGGCAAGATATAGATCAGAACGGCTGGAGATGGCCCTGGATGCAGTGGGTGACCTTGGCCATTTTAAACTAAGTTCTTTCCCAGGTCTTAGTTTATCTGAGACAATACCCACTCAGTAATTAAAGATTAGGTAACATTTGAAGCAAAAGATGACCCAATTTGACTTCCCAAAAGAATCAGTCTGAAAGGGGAAGATCCACAGAGTTTCTGGCAAGAACAGAAACGATTTCTATTTACACTCATTAGGAGTTATCAAAGCCCAATGAGCAAAAGAGGATCAGGCAGGGTCCTACTATTGGCCAATCAGTGAGAGTCAAGTAGAAACAACAAGATTTGGCAAATTCCAGGTTATAATGGGGGTGGGGCAATGACATGTTCAGGTCTCCTGAGTTGTAAATATAGGTGATTGGCAGAAACAGGGGACTCAGAAGGAGTTTGGGTTTGGGCAAAAGTTTTGGATACATCGAATCTGAAATGTCTATATTGACATCTATCAGGAAATTATTGTTACAGGATTACAGTTCAAGAAAGAGATGAAGATTGGGTGTGCATATTTTGAAGTCATCTGCATAGAGATGGGAGTTAATGAGATTATTAAGAATAAAGGGAGACCAAGATGAAGATTTAGGCATACCAACAAATAAGGTGCAGGGCATGGATGACAATCCTGCAGAAAAGACTAAGAAATATTGGACAGGCACATTAGACCAGGTTTGAAGAATACCATAAAAAATTTAATAAATAAAAATGCTGGGAGAAAAGAAATGTCCTGGAAGAAGATATCATCAAATTTTGCAGAGAATGACTTGAAAGATTTATCAACAAAGATCATTGGTGACCTTGAACAATCTCAATAAAAAACTAGTGTTAAAAAACTGAAAAACAATTGAGTTAAAAAGTGGATGCAATAAAGGTAGATAACTTTTTATAGTACTTTGGCTATGAAAAGAAAAGACAAGATGTGTGAGATTTGCTATGATTATAGCTTGAAATGACAGTGAACCCAAGTGAAGATTTACAAAGGGGATAGAAGGTCTAGATACAGGGGATGGAAAGTCTAGGTACAGAGAATGGAAGAGGGAATGAATGACCAAAAAAGTAATTAATTTCCTGGAGCATGGAAGAAATGGTATCAAAAATAGCATAGAGTTTGACCTCTGAAAGAAATGACAAGTGGATTTGAGGCATAGAATTGAGGCTAGTGAAAAGAAGAAAGTCTGATTTTTTTTTTTTTTTTTTTTTTTAAGTATGAAGCAAGGTCCTAAGAAGAATTGAGGAGAGGATACTAAAAGTTGTTTGAGGAAACAAGATTTGGAGTTGTGGTGAGTGCTGTAGAGACAACTGTAGAGATATAATCAGGAAAGAGTAAATTGTCTGGCCCCAGTTGCCAGTAGTCCAGGTCACTGAATACAATGGCTTCTTCTCACATTCAGCAACACTGGAACAGAACTGGAGACAGCAGATCATAGGAATAATCTAAAGTTAAGATTTTGGAAAGGGATAAACTTGGGCAGGACAAACAGAAAGGGGGCAGCTAGGTGGTGTAGTGGATAGAGCACCAGCCCTGAAGTCAGAAGGACCCGAGTTCAAATTTGGTCTCAGACACAACACTGCCTAGCTGTGTGACCCTGGGCAAGTCACTTAAACCCCAATTGCCTCAGCAAAAAAAAAGAAAGAAAGAAAAGAAAAAAGAAAAGGACAAAGAGAAAGGGATTCATAAGGTAAATGATAGTAGAATATTGAGTTGGAGAATTGTACAATGTAAACTCCATAAGGGTGGGTGCTGTTTCATCCATCTGCCTACCACTGCTAGGAACCTAGTAGGTGCTTAATAAATGCTTGATTAATTCACAGCACCAACATGTAACGAGAGGAAAATGAGACCTGGGCAAAGATGCACTTGGGAATGCAAGGCAGAGTGGTATGGTTGGAACTAATACTGAGAATAGAGAATAAATTTACAAAGGAAGACAGTAACAGGAAGGACAGGAAATTAAATTTCAGACAAAGTTTTTCTTCTCTGATAAAAATCTGTCAGATCATGTACTCCTACAAACCCTGAATGCCAGGGTTTAAGATTACATCCTAAAGAAATTATCTAATTCTGAAAAGAATATCAATTCTATCAGAATTTATTATTATTCTCCTCTCCAAATTTTGTATTTATTTATCCATAATTCCTTAAGGACAAACAGTAAAGTATTAGTTTTTATTTCCCCAGTATCTACCACATTTCTTTGCAAAGAGTAGGACCTTAATTAGTGACTTGGCTTTGGGGTAGTCCTTAGAATAAAATATGTAGAGTTTAAAAGGCCTGGAATAAAATCCTATCTGAGACACAATAGGCTAGAAGACTATGGACAAGTCACTTAACTTTTATGAACTTCAGCTTCCTTATCTCTAAAATTCAGATAACACCAGTATGGCAAGGCTCAAATAGGGTAAAGATATGCCAAGTGTTTTGCAAACTTTCAAAGGTACAAAAATTCATTTATCATTATTATAGGTGTTCAATATTCAAACAGAACCTCAGCCTTATTTATTTATCCCCTTTTAAAAAATCAAGTTTACGCCACCATTTTGTTCAAAGTACTATAATTTCTAAAAGAGGAAAGAAATAAGAATTTGCAGGCTACTATGTGCCATTTGCAAATCCCATTTAATCCTCATAACAACACTGCAAGATAAAGTATCATTTCCCCCCATTTTACAACTGAAGATATTGAAGCTCACAGATGTTAAAAGGCTGAATTTGAATTCTGGTCTTCCTGACTCTAAGCCCAACACTGCCTCATTGAATTAAATTTAAGCAGTGAGATTTTCTATCTTCTTAAACCACAAGGCCCGGATCTTTAAAATACTAGATTGACACAGAACATTTTTGTTTTATCCATAAAGAAAATACAGATAGTTGTTTGAAAATTTTTTCAATACAATTTTTATGATCAATTGATACATTTGGTTCTTCGAGTGTTAATATTTTTAGTTATTCTGATAACCATTTCAATATCATTTTAACATCATTTCCTTTGTAATCCCATATATTTTACATATGAATTTAAAAACAACCTGAGAAGATCATTGGCTTTTCCAGATTGTCAAGGCAGTGAATGGGGAGAGTTATAAAGGGAGGGTTTATGACATAAAATAGTCTAACCAAACCTTCCATTTTATAGATGAGGACTCTGAAGATCAGAAGTGAAGTAACTAGTCCACAACCCATCAATCAATGAATATTTACTAAGCTCCTACTTCCGCACTGTACTATATAGGTGCTAGGGCCACAAGGACAAGGAAGGAAAAGAATCCCCAGTTCCTGACAAAGTTCCAATAATCAAGGCAAGTAGATTCAATGCCAGGTTGTTAAATCTTGAGCGGCTTCTGTTTTACCCACGATGCCTTTCCTTCGCGGATGCAGATGTGTAAAAGCTAGGACGCAAGAATGACAGATCTATGTGTGTATTCAGGTATACATACGCACGCATACCTTTACATACAGTGAACCCTCTGACAACATAAAGCTGGTACTCTAGGACCTAACACAAAATCAGTGGCGAACACATTATATACACATAATACATTAAACACACTACACATGGGCACATTCATACACTACACACATTAAACTACAAATGCTCCCATTCCACATTATACACTCACTACCCATTACATGCACGCGGGTTCACACATATATATACACATATCGTATGTCCCAAGCGTCCAGAACTAGGACTATTTTTCTTCCTCCCCGAGGCAGGACTCCCCCAGGCTCGGGGCTGCCCCGCCCACCCTCGTCGCCCCCCTACCAGTCCCAGTCCCTTACCAGCCTCCCGGCCACCAGACAGCCGAACATGGCGGCAGTGGCGGCTCCTCCACGGAACGGGAGCGAGAAAAGTCCCAGGAGACTGGCAAAGGCGGTGACGGCGGCGGCAGCTGCAAGGGCCGCAAAACCCGCGACGCTCTTTCTCGCAGGAAGTTTCCAGAAGGCGCAGCCACCCCGCCAGACGGCGAGCTACATAGCTATCAAGCCATCCAGCTGAGGCGATGTCTGACCTGCAACCTCTGACCTACGCTCGTAGCCCCCGCCCCTTACCCAGCTGGGGCCAAGCGCTTCCGGGGATGGGACCAGGCTTCGCATGGATGCCGAAGAAAAAAAAATGCGAGAACGCACACATAGAGATACATATACACACATAAGACACACACACAAAGGCATAAACACACAAAGGAAAAGCGAGAACATACACACAAACACACACCCACAAGTATGTGAAACTACAAATCCCAGCATGCATTTTCCCCGTACTCCCCGGCGGCGGAGGCAATGCATGCTGGGATTCATATTCTAGAAAATGAGTGGTACCCGTAATCTCGTCTTGAAATCCCGGGCTACTGATAGATTCTCAGCGTGGTAGCTCATCTCCCGGATATCTTACAACCTATTTCGCGTCTTGAACTTCTTTGGCAGTTTGATGGAGCTTATAGACGCCTCCAAAAATGCTTTTAAATGTATGTAAGACAAAGAACTATAAAAGAAATCAATTATATCGAAAATTATAAAAAAATTTTTAAAGAAGTTCACGAATTCCAAGTCAAGAACTTCTAATCTAATCCAGTGATCTCATTTTATGAGTAATAAGCCATAATGACAATGATGATGACGTAAATAATAATGATGACAATAATGATAATATTTTAATGAAACTATTTAAGTAGATTAATTGTATAATGGAAAGCAAGATGGCTCCAAAGCCAGGTTCCTTTCTTTGATGCATGTTAGCTTTGTGACTGGACAAGTAATTGGCTAAATTGGAAAAAAAAAAAAAAAGTGCTGACTTGCATTTTCCATATTTTGTCCCTATTCTTATTTTAAATTTTAGAATGCTTTACTCAACAATCCAAAGGAGTAGATGGTCCAATCTGACTTTGGAACTGTGGGCAAATTTGTGAAGCCTTTTGTATTTTTAAAACTAATATAATCAGGTCACGTTTCAACCACCACCCACCCCCAAACTGGTTCAGATGATCTCGAGGATCAAATATAAAATCCTCTGTTGGCCAAAGGCCTTCATGGCCTATGCCAACACACACACACACACACACACACACACACCCCTTTTCAGTCTTACACTTTACAGTCCCCTCTCCCCCTGACTTTGCAGTCCAATGATGGACTCCTTGATGTTACTTGAACACTCATTTTCCAACGCTAGGAATTATCACTAGCTGTCACCCTTGCTCAGACTATTTTCCCCGTTCATCTACTTGGCTTTTCTGCACATAGCTAGTGTAGGGGACATGTTGGACCCTAACACTGAGCCTTAGGCTAGCCTATGCAAATTACTAACATAAGCTTTTTGTAAAATCATTGATTTAAGAACTTTTAGACTTAAGAACTTAAGAAGAATGCTTCCCAAGTAACTGTTCCTTAAATCCAGGCAACCACATAGGTGTTTTGACTATTTCTATTTTCAGTAGATTCAGTGGATAGGCTACCATCTAAAAAGATAATGTTTCTAACCACCTCTGCATTTCTAGAGCAATTTTAGTATTCCTAACTGAGGTTTACAGCCAGATTTGTAGTATATAAGCATTCTTCCCCCTGAATCTAGTTGCTGATTTGTTACCATGCTACATGGCCTGCCTGCTCTGTTGAAACAAAGTTTTAACTGAAAAAGAATTCTGTGTGAATATTCTCATTCTGACTGAGCCAAAAGCTCTCCTGAAGCACCAGGACTTCATAAGTGTGTGTTAACAGATGTCTCAATACCCCTAAACAATTCTCTAAGACTTCAAGTTTCAAGTAGATTATGCATTAGTAGAGAAGTTTCTCTAATCCAGAATTCTCTATACCTGATAAAAATTATTTGTTGTTCAGTTATCAGAGTAGTTTACTATTTCCTTCTCCAGCTCATTTTATGCATGAGGAAACTGAGGCAAACAGGATTAATTGAATGAACTCATCAAGATGAGTCTTAGATTTCTAACTCTAGGTCCAGCCCTATATTCACTGCTCCACCTAGCACCTTGATAAAAATTACTAGTCTGGACTAAAAAGAGAAAAAGAAAAAAAATTGTGTTAAGAATGCTTAAGTTTTGAATCAGCCCTTCTCACTTTATATGAAAGGCCTAGAGACATCATGAAGGATTCCAATTCCTTTGACTAACTCCACTCATATAATTTAGAAATCTAGTATTTTACTTTACTCAGGCTATAACTGTTATTATGTTACCATTTAAAGCCCATGGTTCACAAAACTTAGAGAAGAAAACATTTATTTATTTATTTTAGGAAATTTTTGGATAGGAACCGGTAGAAACAATCATTCCTGCCAGAAAACAAATCTTAGTTCACATTTCTTACTGAGGTTTTCTTAGTCATTCTTTCTTATACCTTACTCCTCACCAATGCCTTCTACCAGGGATTGCCTGCATGAAATGCTCCATTTCTCACCTCATAAATTTTCACTGGCAAATTTTCTCTATGCCTGGAATTCTCTCCTTCCTCTTTCCTTCAAGTGCCAAATAAAATCCCTTCTTCTACAAGCCTTTTCTGATCCTCCTTAAGGCTACCTTCACTTTAGAATGGTGGTTTGAACATATTAGGCACTTAAATTCCTATTGATTCTTCATCATCATTTCTTCCATGGTTGCTATTTCCCCAGTGTAATCATTCTCTCTTTAGAATTTTCCATAGTTCCCTGCACATATGGCAATCATAGCTCAACTCACTGAATTCCACCCAAAACTTCTTTATTCTCTTTCCTGGTTCTCTGAAGAATTCCCCATTGTTGTTTTCTTTTTTTCCTGTAGTCCTCAGCCAAGCCAATTTTGTTGATCCTTAAATAAAGTCTTCCCTCAAAGGAAGGAAATATTTCCAAAGATCTCTTATTTTGATTATGGATTTTTATACTCCCTGCATCTAGTTCTAGCAAATGCCAAACAAAAATCCCTATTCTGGTTTTTCTTCTGAGTGACAATTCTGACATTCTCTGGACTTAAGAAAGTATGCTAATACTACTACTAATAATAATTGCTAATATTTATATGGCATTTAAAGTTTGCAAAAAGATTTACAAATATTTTATCTATGTCCTCAGGAATATCACATTCTCCCCACCCCAGTTGTCTCCCAAAACATTTTTGGCCACATTTCAGGCTTTTTTCTTTCAATCCTAAAATATTTCTTACAATATCTGAAGTAGGAAGAAAAGTAGAAGGAAGCCAAGTACTCCCCAAGCCCAACCTTGGTGATATCATAAGGAAAGGGAGAAATTTTACAATTTTTTTCACCTATCAAAGACAGAGATGAAGTCAGGGGAAAGGAAAAAAAAAAATTTAAATGCTTTAAAACCTTTAAAATACTGATTTCTACTAAAAACACTTGAAAGTTTAGATATAAGTGGATTTTTCCTTAAGCTGATAAAGTATTTATCTAAAACATCATCCCCAAGCATAGAAATGCCCATCAATTGGGCAATAGCTGACCAAATTGTGTTTTATGAATGTGATGGAATACTACTGTGCTATAAAAAACTCATGAACTCAGTCTTAGAAAACTGTGGATAGACTTGCATGAAATAATGAAGAGCAAAATGAACAGAACCAGGAGAACATTGAGCACAGTCATAGTAGTGTTGTTTTATGAACAAATCTGAGTCATTTTGACTGTTATAAATATCCAGTTAACTACAAAGTACATTTGAAGGAAGATACTACCTGCAACAAGAGAAAAAATTAATAAATAGAACTATGTATGAAATATTTTTACATATACACACACATACATTAGTGTCTAATGGTAGCTATCCATGGGGAGGGGAAGGAAAGGGAAAAAAAAAAGAAAAAAATTTACATGATAACTTTATTACATTTAAAAGGAATAACAAGATGTACACAATAGATGTGCAGTTTCATATGCAATCATCTTTTTCTATTATACTATGCTATGGAAATCTTTGTCTTATTCCCTAAATTAAAAATAAAATATAATTTTAAATAATAAATGTTTTAACATGAGAAACAGGCTTGCCAAATAATACTAAAGACAGCAACAAAAAAATTTTTTTTTAAGTTTATAGATATCAAAGAAGGGATAGGACTACTATGACATAAATCATGATAAAGAGGAAATTGAACTATTCATTTTTTTTCTGTCTAACCTTTATCTTGGAAAGGATAAAACAAAAATAATCAACAGGAAATTGAAACCCTGAAGAAGGTAAAAGAACCCCATAATGCCCTCAATGAGCCCAAGTTACCAGGATAAACTAAGATATTAGGTACTGAAATAAATTGCAGATATAGTTGCTAAATCAGTCAGTGAATGAGTTTTAAAAAATTGTGGAGAGGTTCCAAAAAACTGAAGAAGGGCAAATCTGGTTTTTTAAAGTAAAGTCAACAAACATTTACTAAACACTAAGAGCTGAGAATACAAATACAGGCAGAAAGACATCTTACAATAAAGTTTACATTCTGATGAAAGAAGATAACACATTAATGAAAACTGGCAAGGGATTGGAGATTAAAGATACTTGGCTCTGGGCATTGTAACATCCTGGAAGAGAGTCAAGCGTGCATCCCTGAGAGGAATGGAGGCATGGAAAAATCTGGCCATACTACTTAAAATGGAAGTTCTGGGAAGAAGCAGCCAAGCAGTGGAAGAGTACTTAACATATATATAGTCCAAGGCTGAAATAAGCTTCCTAGATAGAGAAGTTTCTGAGATATTGTAGGGAAAGTTAGAGAGGAATAGGCAGACTAAGCAGGAAAAAAAAAAAAAAAAAAGGATAGATACTGGCCAGTGAATTTGATTTTAATTCATAGGAAAAATTTAGATACTCTGATTAAAGGGGAATTGTCAGTGCCCAGTATTGATCACTAAGAATCAATGTGATTAATTAATAAATCATACCAGAATAATTTTTTTTGGACAATTATTAGGTTGGTAGGTCAGAACACCTTAATAAATGTAGCATGCCTAAATTAAAGATTTTTTCCTTTACTACCCCACCCTTCTTCCTTGACTTTTGACACTGTTGAGCACATCCCTTCTTGATATTCAATTCTCCCTTGGTTTCTATGTTAAAACATTTTAAGGGTTCCTTCCACACTGACAGTCCTTCTTTGCCTCATTTGGTACTTCCTCATATCCCTTTCTCTCTGCAGAGATGCAGTGAAATGACCCTATAATCCCACAGCACTCCTGAATGCTCAAGTACTAGATTAAAATGTATATGGGAAATAATTAACAAAATAAAAATTCAGTAAAACATATTACATTTTAAAACTAAAAATTTGAAGTTTTATGATTATAAAAATGAATAATTTTATTTCCATGTTTACTAATTCTTATTAGCATTGACTAGTATGGCCACTATTGGTGTTAGAATACTTTTATACTATCAAATATCTAGTTACCAGTAATTTTGGAGGCAGCAGAAAGGTGTTAGGTGGGGGAGTAGGAAGTGAAGGGGTGGTTTGGGCAATAATTTGATAGTCAGAGGGGAGGAAGCTCAGGTGAAGTAGTTAGACCAGTAGAGAGGCACAGCTTGCCAGGTGAAGCAGAATTTGGAGATAAATTTGTCATACATAGAAGGTAAAGGTCAGTATCTTAAAATCATATAAGCAAAATGGCAAAACAATCCTAGCTTAAATAGTCCTAAGAGTCTTGTAGTTCATAGCCAAGTTTTTGTTTTGTTTTTTTTTGCTGAGGCAATTGGGGTTAAGTGACTTGCCCAAGGTCACACAGCTAAGAAGTGTTAAGTGTCTGAGGTCACATTTGAACTCAGGTCTTCCGGACTTCCAAGGCTGGTGCTCTATCCACTGTGCCACCTAGCTGCCCCCAAGCTCCTCTTTGCAAATTGCACTTTTATTTTGTTGATAGAAAATGTTCATCATACAAAATTTTGAGACTTTTTTTTAAGTACATGAACAGCTATCAGTCAAATATACAAATGTTATTTTTCCTTTGCATGGTACCTGTTGTCACGATGTTGTAAATTATAAATTTTCAAACATGTCTTGTAACACATTAAATTCTTTGATATGTCCATTCCTGGCACAGGGACTGCTCTTCCAGTGAAGTACTTAAGTATATTTTGGGTTAACCAGTTTTTGTTTTTAAATTGAAGTTTCTTTTATGCTGGAAAGTATCATATGGCAAGCAATCTTACTGGAGTTCTGAAGTTCATGTGGAAACTAGGCAAACAACCAACCAACAAATATTTATTAAGTGCTAACTGATTGTGAGCTCCCCATCAGTAGAAAGAAGTCAGTCATTGGAGAATGCTAGAACAAAAAGAAATATAACAGTACTGTTGAGTTGTTTTTCACATTTTATATTGTTATTATAGGTACTTCCACTTTCCTTCCTCAAGTCTGGTTTAAAACCTCCCAAGTTACCAATTATCTCTTAATTGTAAAATGTAATGGCTTTTTCTCAATGCATACTTCTGACCTCTGTAGTCTTTGAGTCAGTTATCCTATGAAATGGACTGCTTAGATTTTTATGACACTAGTTTCTCCTTCCCAGTCTTTGTTATTGAATCTTCACAGATTGCACACACTGAGCATCCCTCAAGGTTCTGTCCTTGACACTTTTTTCTATACTATTTTGTTTGGTGATTTAGATTTCTTAAGCACAGATCTGTTACTTCTCCCTCACCCCCATTTTATAAATTCCATACTTCCTTACTGCCTTTAGGATCAAATAAGATTCTGTTTGCCTTTAAAACTCTTCATGACTTGGTCTTTTTTTTACTTTTACTTTTCTTATACAGATTTCATGATAAGTGATCTTAACTTTTGCTCGACACTCCCGTCTCTTAATTCTGTCTTTTTATTGACTGTCTCCTATGCCTAAAATGCTCCCTCTTCCCCTAAGGCTCAGAAAAGTCCACTTTCTCTTTTGTCCATTTTATTTAACGTGAATGGCCAATATTACTTCAAATTTATCCTATATAAATTGTTTTTACAAATACACTTGCATGATATCTTCCTCATTAAAATGAGTTTCTTGAGGCCTGGGCCTTTTTTTTTTTTTTTTTTTTTTTTTTTGGCCATTCTTTGTATCCCTAGAACTTATTACAATGCAAGACAGAAGAAAAAGTTTTAATAAATGCTTGACTAGAAAAAGTATGTTTAGGCCTAGCTGGAACACAAACATATAATATACAAGATGTCTAGAAAAGAATAATGGGGCCAGGTGGCAAAGTACTTTAAACGTCAGAAGAGTAGATCCTAGTGGGAATAAGGTTAATGAATGGGGCAGGGAAAAAGGGGAAATCTTATCAGGTAAACCAGTACTTTATAAGACTATGATTAGAGAGGGCAGATCTGTAAGATACTGGAAAGTCAGCAATGAAAAAATCTGTAAAGTGATTGGACATGAGTGAAGAGTTGAGGATACTGTACTTTTTCTTATGAAATTTTAAAACACAAAACAGAAGGTCTATAGCACATTAGATAGAACTTCTGGAGTATTTATAGGTTGAGACAACCACAAAACATGCATAAGCTGAAAATGTACGGATAGTATCTGTCATAGATTTGAAACCTACCTTAAAAAGATTTTGAGGGCCAGAAAAAAAAAATTGTTTAAATCAAATCAATACAGTTATTTAGTCTAACTACTTTACTGCTAACAGATTTTATATGAAATAATTTTTAACTTTGCTCTTTGTCATTTTAAAAAGCATAAAATTTAATTAAATTCGTTCTTGAAAATATTACTGCCTGTGAAATGCAATTTTACATATTAAATCAATTTCTCCTTTCATTAAGAGAAAGAAGAGATATGCTCCTTGGGGGGAAAAAGTCTGGCCTATAAGAGGCATTGGAAAGTATGCTGGATTTGAAGTCACAAGGTAGTAATTCAAATCTTGGCCTTCCCTCTTATTATATATGAGACTTAAGACAAGTCACTTGACCCCTGTTTTTTCATCTGTAAAATGATGAAATTGGAGCAGATGACTTCTAAGTTCCCTTCTTGTTCAAACCATAATGTACTAAAAGACAAGTCACATTATGTAGCAAATCTTTGAAAATTAAGGTATTTTGTTATATACGTAACACCTTCTATGTTTCTTGAGTAGATATATACTACAATTCTTTGTGATTTAGTTTATGATCCTTAGTACTCTGTGGATACTGCTGGCTTTTAGAAATAAATTTATCAATACTCTGTTAAAAGTGTAGAAAAAGAAAAAAAAAAAAACTAAAATCACTCAAGTATTCTTCAATAATTAAGGCCTGCATTACCCTTTGCTGCCTCTCAAGTAGATCTTACATTTAAGCATTGTTTCATGGCTTACTACTGTTTTATCGAACAAGTTTCACCTCATCAAGATTATCGATTCTTAAAGGGACTGTCATATAACTATTATAATGAAACACTTTTTTTTATTGTGGTCCCCATTCTTCCACCCAGCATAAGATACACATACCTGCAACTTAAAACCTTGTTTCCTCTCCTAGTACATTTAAACTTTTAAAAACAGCCAAGAATATGAAGATTTTGTCGTCTCTGTATAATGGATATTCATTAATTCTTAACATTTAAATAATAAGAGAAATCTCTTTTTGACAAGTCATGATTGATATTAAAAATATGCTAAAAATGCTTATCATTTCTTTCAATAAATAATTTCCCATTATTTAATCATTCAAGTGTTAGAATCAAATTCACATCCAGAATTCATTTTGAAATATCAAAGTGTCATGTAAACTCTTTTTTTTGCTTACTGCACATTATAATAATCACAAAAAAATAAAGCTTAACTATTACATGGTGTAAAATATCTTTTAAACACAATGATAAATGAAAATGGACTCAATACAGAAAGCTTTACAAAAATAAATTTTTATTAAAAGCTGTAGAGTCTGAGCAGGAAGACAGTACAAAGAATGTAAACAATGTAAACATCACTACGTTCAGCTCAGGCTGATTGTACACTGGAAGAAGACAACACAACTCTAAATGCTAGCGATGCTCTAGGTGCTTTTACTAGCAAGACACAGTAGAAGATTATATTGTACACAGAAATTTTCTACTTTCAATTAAGAAAAAGTGATTTATCGAAGTCTATCCCAGCGCCAAATGCTAGCATCATCACAAACAGCTATAAGAATACTGCTATCCCTGCTAAAACTGGTTTGTCTAATGGCAGCAACACATTTTGGATGAGTAAGTGTTGTACATCTGTAGAGAAAAAAACCAAAAACCATGGTTATAGGTGAAAACAGCACATAAAGTACTGGTAGTAGCAAATACCATTAATTATTTTCTCTGATAAAACTGTAAAATGAACAAATGTTTAAAATCAAATAAAAAATATTTTAAGTTAGATAAATAATCTTACTCTAAGGTAATATAATTACTTTCACAGGTGAAAATTAGCTTTCCATGAAACTTAAAAGGAAATTATCTTTTTTCCCCCCTTGAAATTACCAATTTAAAAACAAGTTTTTAAAAGGCAGATGAAGGTGGCCTTGCTGTACCAGATCTAAAACTATATTATAAAGCAGCGGTCATCAAAACCGTTTGGTACTGGATAAGAAATAGAGCAGTGGATCAGTGGCACAGGATAGGTTATCAGGACAACCTAGGCATTAACCTTAACAATCTAGTGTTCGATAAACCCAAAGACCACAGCTTTTGGGATAAATACTCTCTATTTGGCAAAAACTGCTGGGAAAAATTGGAAACTAGAAATTAGGGCTTAACCCATACCTAACACCACATACCAAGATAAGATCTAAATGGGTTCATGATCTAGATATAAAGAGGGACTTTGTAAGCAAGTTAGAGGAACGTAATATAGTTTATCTCTCAGACCTGTGGAGGTGGAACAAATTTATGTCCAAAGAAGACTTGGAACTCCTAATTGAACACCAGATGGATAATTTTGACTATATTAAGTTAAAAAGTTTCTGTACAAACAAAACAAATGCAGACAAGATTAGGAGGGAAGCATCTAAATGGGAAATCATCTTTATATTTAATGGTTCTGATAAAGGCCTCATTTCTAAAATATATAGAGAATTGTCTCATATATATAAGAATTCAAGCCACTCTTCAATAGATAAGTGGTCAAGGGATATGAACAGACAATTTTCAGATGATGAAATTAAAACCATCTCTAGTCATATGAAAAGTTGCTCCAAATCACTATTGATCAGAGAAATGCAAATTAAGACAACTCTGAGATACCACTACACACCTGTCAGATTGGCTAAAATGACAGGAAAAGATAACGATGAATGTTGGAGGGGATGTGGGAGGGCTGGGACACTAATACATTGTTGGTGGAACTGTGAACGGATCCAACCATTCTGGAGAACAATTTGGAGCTATGCTCAAAAAGTTGTCAAACTGTGCATACCCTTTGACCCAGCAGTGTTTCTACTGGGCCTATATCCCAAAGAGATCTTAGAGGAGAGAAAGGGACCCACATGTGCAAGAATGTTTGTGGCAGCCCTTTTTGTAGTGGCTAGAAACTGGAAACTGAAGGGATGCCCATCAATTGGAGAGTGGCTGAATAAATTATGGTATATGAATGTTATGGAATATTATTGCTCTGTAAGAAACGACCAGCAGGACGATTTCAGAGAGGCCTGGAGAGACTTGCATGAACTGATGCTGAGTGAAACGAGCAGAACCAGGAGATCATCATACACAGCAACAACAGTATTACATGATGATCAATTCTGATGGACATGGCTCTCTGCAATAAAGAATTGTCTCAAACCAGTTCCAGTTGTTCACTGAAGAAAACCATATACACCCAGAAAGAGGGACATGAAATATGGACCACAACGTAACATTTTCATGATCTCTATTGACATTTGCTTGCATTGTGTTGCCTTTCTCTGATTCTTTTTTTTTCTTGTAGATAGGATTTTTCTTGCATAACTTCTCAAGCATTTCAACATTATTAACATGTAGTGGACTTCCTGCCATCTAGGGGAGGGGAGGGGACTGGGGGTAAAATTTGTATTGGAAAGCTTTGTAAAGATCAAGGTTGGGGAACTACCCATACATATGTTATACAAATAAAAAGCTTAAAAAAAAAAAAAAAAAACAAGTTTTTAAAGATGCCATGCTATAAAAGTTGATTTACTTAATTTGTCACTATTGTTTCAACTTAATAATGCCCGTCTAAAGATATCAAACAAAAAGATTTGTTAAAAATAATGTACTATTTATGCTTTCTAAATAACTAGGAAGATAGAAATAGGAAACATCAAGGAAATTTATGACTACTCACTTGGCTTTATGAGGATCTTCTACTTCTAAATCCCAAACATAAAGTTTGCCAACTTGATTGCCCAAAGCAAGCATCTAAAGGTATAATTAGAAATATATAAATAAAAGCTTCTGGATATAAAGCATGCCTAAAAATCATAGAAAACCAGTCAATTTGTACTTTTTCTAGCAAAAAAAAAAACAAAAAAAAAACTCAGCACCTTTCTATGACTGTATTCTAATTAATCTGAAATGCTTTATTTGGCATGTGATACAGTTTATGTAAGAGAAGAATGGCAGCAAAAACTATACAAAGTGATTCTTTCAAAGTCTTAATGAAAAGCACTTCAGGTAATTCATTGCCAACAATTCTTAGCAAATTTCTGTTTAAATAACTAATGTTTTTCACCACCTCCTTTCTTACTATATCTCCCCTCAACTATAAAACTTTGAGACATAAAGCAGAAAACTGAAGAATAACCCTTTAATCTTTAGACATAATAGCTTATTAATAGGATTATTTGGAATAAAACTTAATACTCAATTGCTAATTTCATTCATAATAAGCACTGCAGATGATATGTAAAATCACAAAGTCAACACTAAATATCTTCTGTAGGTAAAGAAAGGAAATCAATCCACATACCCACAAGGACATTCTAGATAAATAGATCAGAGGCACAATAAAAGATAAATTACACTATAATTTATAAATATAAACCATTTAAAGAGTACAAAAACAGTGTTACCTTTTGCCAAAAATCCATTGAAAATCTCATGTACCAAATATCACACTGACTATAATCAAATCGTCCAAGTATAGTCACATTTGACTCACTCGGTTTAATTTTATCTATTTCATCTTCCATTTTGCCAGGCTTCCAGCACACAATGGCATTTTCACAAGACTGAAATATAGAAAGATAAAAAGAAAAAAAATGAAAAGCAGGTTTTTCTCAATTATTACCTTAAAGTTATAGAAAGGTAAAATTTTGTAAGTGGAAGGAAACTTACAAATAGTTCAACCTCCCACTCAAGGTAAGAATTCCTTCTATAGTGAAAAGTGACTAAAGAAGGAGATACAGAAATTCACTGATTTTGAAGTTCCTTATTATCTTGGATATACCTCATACCATATAGCATCTATAGACATTTTTCAATCTCTTGATGTAAAATACAAGATAATGACTATTCAAAAATTTGTTTTGAGCTTTTGATAATTCTCCAAAGCCAAATATTTATAAACCTTTAAAAATGTCAAGTGGGTTGCTGTTTTTTAAAATGGGACAAACCATCCCTAGTCTTGATATAAACTGAATGGATTTGGAAAAACTTTCACAGTTCCCAGTGAAAACAGTTAAGACTTTCTGATTCTATTTTAATACTCATTAATAAATACAATTATACAACATACCTTTTCCATGATCCTTTGCAAAAAATCCATGTTTTTAAGATTTTACTACTTAAGAGTTGAGATTTTAAAACAGAAAGGTTATCATAAAAACAAGGTTCCCACAAAGGGACTGAAAATAACTAAAACTCAATACTCAAATGTTTTCTATAATAATTTTGCAAACTTAAAAAAACCTCAAGGCACCTGCAACAAATAGGTAAAAGAAAAGAAGAAGCCGAGAACACTTTTTATCACTACTGACAACTATTAAGATTAATTAAAATATAAGATTATTTTTTGCAAAACAATCATTTAACCTTGGTTGAATAAACTCTCCCCTTTTTTAAGCAAAGGAAGGAACAAAGAGCAGAGATAATCTGGAAACAGCTGTACAATTTGTCAAGATTTATAATGAAACTAATTATATTCAAGTGGTGAACTCCCTAAATAAGAGCCCCAACTCACACAAAGAAATACAGCTTAACAACAGCTACTATACCTTGGAAAGTATCAGATCTCCTAACCATCGCACACAATCGACATAATTCCTATGTATGTCTCTGGTTGAAAAGTCAGGGAAATGAACTTTCTGAGAAATAAATGGCCTGCAGGAAGAATGGATATGTCAAAACTCATAAAAGGAGAACAGCAGTGGCACATTCATTTTCACTGTTCAGAAAGGTAAAAGTGTGAAAAATAAAACACAAGAGCGCTATTAATTTCTCTTTGTTCTGACATTCTCCAATGGCTGAGTTCTTCCTTTCTACTGATTGAGATCTAAGCTTCATTAGTTACTTTCATGATCAGTTTTTAAACTTTATTATCTTCTTTCAACTTAATATGCTTGAAACAAAACTTGAAAGAAGTTAACTTAAAAGATGGAAAATTCACTTTTTTTTCCTATTTAAACCTAAATAGCTTTAAAATGCACTAAAACCTTTGGAACAGCCTATAGAATTATAAATGTTATAGTTAGAAATTTAGTTTCATAAATTTAATAAACTGAGTATAGTTAGTTACATTTAGTATATAGCAGCAAAAACAGCTATAAATGAATCTCAGTCAAAGCCTAAAAGGTGTAATTATTCTAAATAACTATTTCATTTTAGGAAACCATAAAGGAAGTACCAATTCCGTAAAATTATTTTTATATTATTCTCACTTTAAATGAGATTAACACATGCAAGCCAAAGGTAAACTTTAACTCTAGCATGAATGATATGCCGTGTGTGTGT
>JAJPUD010004023.1:152634-176354 GCA_023553655.1 Myrmecobius fasciatus
CCCAGGGTCACACAGCTAGGAAGTGTTAAGTGTCTGAGGCCACATTTGAACTCAGGTCCTCCTAACTTCAGGGTTGGTGCTCTATCCAATGTGACACCTAACTGCCCATGCCTTTTATTTTTAAACCAAAACAGTCAAGTCTTTGCGGGGTTTTTTTTTTCATTATTTAAACAATAGAAATGACTGTTTTTGCTGCCAACTAGTGTGTTAACTTTTACAAATCATTTACACTCGAAGAATTTTTTTTTCATTTGTAAAATGAGATTATTTATAATTTCATATCTTGCTCTGATATTCTATGACTCAACTTTAATACTATGTTAAGATTTAAAGGCTTCACTCTTTGGTTCTTAATTATGTAAAGTTACAATAATTCTTTAGACTACTATAAATTGAGAGACCAGCACTAGCTGACTCAATAACCAAACAGAATTTAAATTCATGTTCTTTAGCATCTCTAGTTCTTACTTAAGACATTAATGTAAAAATACAATGTATCTTTATAAAAGATAGATACTTTCTGGGGCAGCTAGGTGGCTCAGTGGATAGAGCACCAGCCCTGAAGTCAGGAGGACCTGGTTTCAAATCTGGTCTCAGACACTTAACATTCCATTCCCTAGCTGTGTGACCCTGGGCAAGTCACTTAACCTCAATTGCCTCAGCAAAAAAAAAAAAAAAAATATATATATAGATACTTTCTACAATCGAAGAGTCAAATACAGTCTTTTTTTTTTTTAAGGTTCCTAAAATAACTTAAGTTTTTACAAATTAGATTTAAGAAAAGATCAACCCCTTCCTATCTGCCTGTAGAATCTCTTCTGTTTGGCATCTGACTCAATCTTTAATTAAGTGGGAGACTATTGGGCATAAGGCAGTAATACATTAGAAATTGAAACCTAAAGATTTAAAAAAAAAAAAAAACCTGTTTAAAAAAAACAAAAACAAAAACAATGTTTTATACAGCACATACACTAAGCATGCAGATATAATGAAAATAATTTTTTTTTAAAGTAGTACCGGAAAAACTTCTTTTGAACAACTATGTCCAACATGGTGTCCAAAGTCTTTAGGTACTAAAATTAAAAGTTTAAATAATACCTTTCCCTCAGACCATTGTTGAACAGAACTTGAGATTTTATTGACCACATAACTAATGATACATTTTAAATTCTGAATTGCCATTTACTGTCTCCTATTTCTTCACAGTAAATAAAATATGGTAATATGAAGGTTTTTGTCCTTTATTAAAAACAACTAAGGACAGAAAGTCGAAAATGGTGTCTAATTAAAGCAAACAAATTTTTTTTTAAAATGAAAACAAATTCAGGCAAAATAAACTGAAAATGAACCAAAAAACATGGAAGATATCAGACTAAGAACATTAATCCATTAATTGTTTAGGAAAATCACTTTCCACATTTCACTTTTTTGAATGGTTAAAAATGATTTTGTAAGAATAATAGCTATCATCCATACTTATAATTGTTTTGTATGGCAAGAGTTTTGTTTGTTCTTAAATAAAGGTCACAAATATTACCTGTTAGTCTTATTTGGATTATAATCATAAGAATCCTTAATTGCATTCATCATTCTTTTTGAATTGATTCTCCAGAGTTTGAGAGAATGATCCATTCCACAGGACATTATTTTTTCACCAAGAAGATCATAATCCTATACAGTAAATAGGTTAAATCAAAATAAAGTCAATTATATTTTATGCCATTTATGCAAATTTACCTTATGATATGCAAAATAGTATTAATTATAACATAAATTGTATATCTATGACTAATTTGAGGGGCTTTTTTTTTTCAATTTAGTCATAAATTACAGATACACCACTAAGTGGTCACTCAGCCTTTACATGAAGCCTAAATAGGCCTTTTTTCTAATTTCTGTCTGCTGGGGCCAAGTAAAACTTATTCTTATTATCAGTCCTTCAAATATCTATACAAAGTTCTAATGTCACCATTCCAACATTTTCTTATCTCCAGGCTAATTATTAAAAATTCAACTATTCGTTCAATTGATCCTTATATAGCATGAACTTGAAGCTTTTCACCTTCCTGGATATCCTCCCATATAGACTCTTATGCAATTCTTTCATCTCAAGATATAATCATACCAAGTTCAGAATGCATTTCTCCTTAATTTCTGGTAGCTGTTTCTCTCTCAATACAGTTTATACCCTTCACTTAAGTGGTGATGAAATAACACTTGGGAGTATACAGTCCTCCAAAACCCATTTAATCTTTTTTCAGGCTATCTACTGTTCAGTCACAATTTCTACATCTTGTACTTAAAAAACCATTTCCCCTCCATCCAAATATAAACTTTTACACTCATCACTTTCAACTTCATTTGTTATATTCAGGACATTTTAATCTGTAAAATATTTTGGAAATAATAACAAAGGTATCTTAGGAAGCAGACATTTATTAAGTATTTAGTATATGCCAGGCATTATGCTAAGACCATTTCAAACACCTCATTTGAAACTCACAATCACCCAAGGAGGCAGGTGCTATTATTATCACCCCCATCATATAGCTGAGGATGACAGAGGTTAAGTAACAGGATCACACAGTTAAGTGTGACATCCAATTTGAACTTGGGTCTTTATCCAAACCTAGCAGTCTATCCATTGCACACCTGCAACATTGCTTTCAGCAGCTAGGATTATATTTTCAAGGGCAATTGCATCTGATGTCTTAATTATTCCTCCTAGCTTTGTGTTACCTACAAATATGATAAGCATGCCATCTCTGCTATTCAATTTATTAATAAAAATTCAACAGAATGAAGTCAGACACTGAACTCTAGGGGACAAGATATCCTTCTGAGTTTACTCAAACCATAAATCTGCCAAGTCTAGTCACTCAGCTATTTCCAAATCTACCTATGTGCACAATCATCTAGCTCACATATTTCTCTCTTTTTATGATAGAAGAATAATGTAAAGTACTTTCTCATGCTTTGTTCAAGTCTAGGTAAATTTTATCTATAGCTCACCTCTGAACAAGTTAGGAAGGAAATAATGTTGGTGTTGCATGAGCTGTTCTTAATGAAAAGCAGGTTTCTTGTAATCTGCACTTCCTTTTGTAGATAATTCACTAAAATCTCTGCTTAATTTTCATAAGCTAAATTCTAATGCAAAGTTTTCTCATGAGGCAAACATCTTTTACAGAAGGAAGTAAAAAATGAATTTTCATCCATTTCTATGTATTATAATTTCACTAACAACTTATAACTGTACTTAAATATTCATATCAAGGCTTTACTATGAACAGCAAGAAAGTACAAACAAAAATTTCAAAATAAAATTAAAAAACCTTTCATTTTCTTCTCCCATTAAACATTTTTAAGTTACATGACCAAATTAACTGATATGACTCAACAATTTTGCTTTTCTTTCTCTCTCTGGTGGTGGAGATGCTAAAAGGTCATCAGATGGCCACAAAACTACAATGAGCAATGGCTCTGTGAATAATTTGTTTCTAGCACACTACTATGACCTCACATCTTAAATTTACTGTTGAGATAATAAGGGAAAATTATCACGTGCTTATGATTCAAAGTTTATTTTCTGAAATTCAGACAAGGTATCTGAAGTCAACATAAGTTAGCATGCCACTAATAATTATACATTGGGGACACTGATGCATTGTTGGTGGAGCTGTGAATGGATACAGCCATTCTGGAGAGCAATTTGGAACTATGCTCAAAAAGTTATCAAACTGTGCATACCCTTTGACCCAGCAGCATTTCTATTGGGCTTATATCCCAAAGAAATCATAAAGGAAGGAAAGGGCCCCACATGTGCAAGAATGTGGCAGCCCTTTTTGTAGTGGCTAGAAACTGGAAACTGAATAGATGCCCTTCAATTGGAGAATGGCTGAATAAATTATGGTATATGAATATTATGGAATATTATTGCTCTGTAAGAAATGACCAGCAGGATGATTTCAGAGAGGCCTGGAGAGACTTGCATGAACTGAGGCCGAGTGAAATGAGCAGAACCAGGAGATCGTTATTCATGGCAACAACAATACTACATGAGGATCAATTCTGATGAACATGGCTCCCTTCAACAACAAAATGTTTCAAACCACTTCCAATTGTTCACTCAAGAAAGCCATATACACCCAGAGAGAGGGATGTGAAATGTGTTACAACATAACATTCTCACACTCTTGATAGATGTTTGCTTATATTGTGTTTCCTTTATCTGGTATGTCTTTTATGTAGATACGATTTTTCTTGTACAGCAATGATAGGTTTGGAGATGTGTGTGCATGTATTCAATTTGCCAAGTATTTTGACATGATTGACATGTAGTGGATATCCTGCCATCTGGGGGAGGGGTGGGGAGCTGGGGGGAAAGATCTGTAACGGAAAGCTGTGTAGGGGTTAATGTTGAGGAATTACCCATGCATATGTTTTGCAAATAAAATAAATTTAAAAATAATAATAATTATAATTATACATTGGGGGCAGCTAGGTGGCGCAGTGGATAGAGCACCAGCCTTGAAGTCAGGAGGATCTGAGTTCAAATCTGGTGTCAGACACTTAACATTCCCTAGCTGTGTGACCCTGGGCAAATCACTTAACCTCAATTGCCTCAGCAAAAAACAAACAAATAATAATAATTATACATTGGTACAGAAATATCATTGCCTGCAAAAGGTACCTTAACAGGTATCCACACCAAAAGGCCAAAAAAAACCCACAACCAAATCAATGCTAAATCCTAGCCTTTAAGATACTAAAAAAATCCACAATAAGTCTTCCAAATAACATATTTAATGAGAACTTTAATTCAGAATAATTTCCTAATAAAAAGGATATATATTAAAAAAGGAAGTTACTGGTTTAAAAATAAACCCAGTTTTGTTTCTATTTTACAGCAACAGACTAGTGCAAACGTACTTATAAACCATTAATTTCAGACATAAATCTCTGGGTTAATCATGTCTCAATTTCAATACAAAACCAAGCAAATTAGAAGTTCAAAATCTGAGAATTGTCCATCTATCCTAATTCACTGTTAATTCTCAAAATATCAAATGATGTGATGTGAGTTTCAATGTACAGAATGTCTAAGTTGATAAACCATAAAAATAAATGAAAAACCTTAACTTACTCCTTTTTTTAAAAGTGTTATGTTCTTTAAAAGTTGTAAATAGTACCTCTCAAATTAAACCTAAAATCCAACAGGGTCATGTATAATAGTGTTTTGTTTTGTTTTTTTTCCCTTAATGTAAATTATTTTTTTTTTTTATTTTAAATTTTTATTTTATTTGCATAACATATGTGTGGGTAATTCTTCAACAATAACCCTTACATAGCTTTCCGTTACAAATTTTCCCCCCAACTCCCCACCCCTCCCCTAGATGGCAGGATATCGACTACATGTTAATTATGTTAAAATATTGGCAAATCGAATATATGTATACATATTTCCAAACTTATCATTGGTGTGTAAGAAAAATCTTATCTACACAAACGATATATCAGATAAAGGAAACACAATGTAAGCAAACATCAATCAAGGAGTATGAGAATGTTATGTTGTGGTCCACATTTCGCATCCCTCTCTCTGGGTGTATATGGCTTTCTTCAGTGAACAATTGGAGGTGGTTTGAAACATATCATTGTTGAAGAGAGCCATGTCCATCAGAATTGATCGTCATATAGTACTGTTGTTGCCGTGTATAATGATCTCCTGGTTCTGCTCATTTCACTCAGCATCAGTTCATGTAAGTCTCTCCAGGCCTCTCTGAAATCATCTTGCTGGTCATTTCTTACAGAACAATAATATTCCATAACATTCATATACCATAATTTATTCAGCCATTCTCCAATTGAAGGGCATCTATTCAATTTCCAGTTTCTAGCCACTACAAAAAGGGCTGCCACAAACATTCTTGCACATGTGGGGCCTTTTCCTTCCTTTATGATTTCTTTGGGATATAAGCCCAATAGAAATGCTGCTGGGTCAAAGGGTATGCACAGTTTGATAACTTTTTGAGCATAGCTCCAAATTGTTCTCCAGAATGGCTGTATCCGTTCACAGCTCCACCAACAATGCATCAGTGTCCCAGCCCTCCCACAACCCCTCCAACATTCATCATTAACTTTTCCTGTCATTTTAGCCAATCTGACAGGTGTGAAGTGGTATCTCAGGGTTGTCTTGATTTGCAGTAAATTATTTTTTTAAAAAAATAGAAATGCCCCAAGTTCAGTGACTTGATATACTAGTTGCAGAGGTGAAAGAAGCATGGCAAAACATGTAAATTAAAAGTATAATAAAGAAAAATTCTAAAGATATCTTATTACCTACCTAAATTATCTATGAAGCTGAGCTATCTGCCTAAAGTTGTCACCATTAACTCCATGATACAGTCTACAATTTCAGCATATCACAATAGAATAGTCAATACCAAAACCAATTTTTACTAATCCCGATCCTTCAGAAAATTTGTTTAAAGCATCTTGAAAAATAAATTCTTAATTGGACAATGTTCATAAAAATCTCACAGTATTTAAAACAAGACACTTTTAATACTCAGAAAAACAAAGCAGAATGTTCCTTTTGAGAACAATAACTTCATAACCTATGTTAAAGAATCAATCCTGTGAGATGAGCTACAGGTTACTGTAATCCAAGAAACTAAAACTTTAGGTCATAAGCCTGGCTGCTTTGTTTCCAAGTCTTTTACTTAGGAAAACCAATACTAACAAGATAGTCTTTGTTAGCTGGTAGCTCTAAAGTTATGATTCGTGATTCAGGGTGATAGTTTGAGTTTTTCCATCTTGAGAATACGGCATATGTGTCTATAGCATTTGTGGCTGAGGGTCCCTGACTTATAAACCCAAGTTAGGAATATTTATTGTGTGCGTGATGTGTTCTGCACTCTCCAAAATCAGTTATTTCCCATGTAAGCAATGAATGGGATAACACTATAAGAATTTTCCCACAAAGAAACTAAAATTAAGTTAAAAATCACTACATGAAACAAGTTTTTTTGTTTTGAAATTGAAAACGGTTTAGAATTCTTTACAGCAAACAGAATGGCACTATATGTGCTCTAAAGAGATTGAAAGCTACTATATCCCTAGTCTCACAGAGACATTTAATTCACACAGAAGAGTTAAAAATAGTATTTCCATGCAATATGAACTAAAATAAATGTTTTCTAAATGTATCTAAAATCCAATTTTTGAGGTTCCAAACATGAGGTTTTATTGGTTCAGAGAATTCCCTCCAAAGAAACTTCTTCATTAATCTATACTGATACTTGCTGCGCAACTGACAGTATTAGAGATGCCTGGGATACTGAGAAGTTAAGTGACTTGCCCGGGGTTACATAGTCAGTATATGGCAGAAACAAGAAATTAATCGAGGTCTTGTGGATTCAAGAGCCATTCTCCACCCATAAGACCCATTCTATAACCTCACAGAGGTTACAAATGAGTAAGTTAGGTAACCTTTTTTATTTTTTTTTTTGGGGGGGGCTTTCTTACACTATCTTTTCAAGATTTATCTTAATGTAAATGAAGAAATACTACAATTATTTGCTTCATTCAACCAACAAAATTAAAGAAGATATTACTGAGAACTGAAATGAGGCTATATCATAGAAACCATATGCTTTCTTGTTAAAAAAAAAAAGTTATCAGTGGTAATTATTCACAAATAAATCACTGCCCTGTAGTTTTCTACTTACAGCACTTAAAACTTCATCTCTGTGCCCTTCTACACCTCCAAATATTGCAACCAGTGTGTCTGTCTGGATGTTCCACAGTCTCAAAGCATGATCTAGTATAAATGCAAATAGTTAAGATTAATCTTTATCATTTACAGTTCTGGCCTTTCAAACCTATTCTTTCTATTGAAAGGTAAGAAAATCTTAAGGTAATTATCAAAATGATTTAGATTTGCACTATGCTTTCTTTGTACACTTAGACTTCCTTGAAAAATAGCAATCAAGATTGTAAGCTCAAAAAACTCCTTTATAATTTATAGAATACTCCTTTTCAAGTTTTTTTTAATCACAAATCCTGATGAATCTGAATATATTTCATTATAAAACTAATTTACAAATGCTTATTTATTGAACACAAAGTTTATTTTTTAAAAAAGTTACTTATAAGCTTGTTTTGAGGTATAAAGTGAAGAATGAAGATAGAATCATATTTTTGACTATAATATCTTTTAAGAACTTTTTTTTCAAATATGGAGACATGCCTTTGGTTTATTAGAAGAAATCATGTTTAGACATTTTATTAGAAAATACTAAAAAATGTATTATAATGCTTATCATTAGACATTCTTCTTCACACTGTTATGCTTATATAGAAAAGAGATGGGAATAAGCAGGTGTATAAAACATCTATAGTAAGCTGAAATTATGACAGGGTCTATCATACACAGCTCTGTAGTATAATGTTCTTCATATTCTGCAATCACAAAACTTTATTTTAAATTCTTCAAATGTTTCATTTCTTTTAATGTGATACAAGAAAACGGACAATAATGCTCTAAATCAATAATTCAAAAAAAGCTAATCAGATAATGTTAAGTACATCTTCAATAGCAACAATATTCAGCAATGTCTATCAATAGTCAACATATATCATATCAAAATTTTAAAGATAGAGGACCTTAAAATACTAACAGCAAGCTTTTAAAATATTCAATCTCAACTCATTTTGAAAGTTTACTTTGATAAATATTTTCTTTACTTTTAGATATACAAATGAGGAAAAAGCTGGGTTGAAAAGCTGTGCTAAATAAAACAAATTAATTAAAACATGACCTGCGTTATACACAGAAGTGCATTTGAGCCCAGGCACTCTTGCCTGTTCCACTCACCACTGCCAAGAGGGGAGGTGATGAAAAAAGTATTTCTACTCCTCTTACTTCTCAGAGGTGGTGACATGTGGCACAGTTAGGAACTGGAGGGTCATAGAAGCCTAAGGCATGAAACACGCATGCATGCTTCATATACATATGTACTTTACATAAAAGCATTTCTGAAAAGTTATTTGTAAATTGAATTACTTAAAAGTACATTAGGGCATTGCTTCACAAACCCTTTTTAATCTGTAGCACAGTTGGAGAATGGGCCTATGAAAAAACTACTCTAGACCATGGCCATAAAAAAGGAGAGAAAAGTGAGATGAAAATACACACACCCACAGATCCCATGAGCATGAGTGAGTTGGGTTGTCTTAGGAAAGCAAAGGTTATTTATCACCAATCTTAAGAACCCAAGGAAAGTTTGAGTGGATTTAGATTTAGGAGAAGAGATATGCATTAATGGGAGGGAAAGCATGCACAGATAATGAGTTCCTTGAAAGCACAGTGCTAAAACCATGCACAATGCACTGTCTAATAACACTATGGAAAACTTTTTGTAAAAATCAATCTTTTTGTAAAACAAGATCATATTACTTTAGTGGTGTGATAAATACATATTTCTGTAAATATGAATTAGATAATATTGATGACATCATAGTATACAGATCATACCAATATATGAATTCCAAGTTAAAAGTACCTTTGATATGCATGCTTTTAAAATGTCTTTGTATGACATGCTACTGATGACATGCTTCAAATTATTAAAACTTCTAAATAACAATTGCAGAAAAATTTGATGACTTGATAAAATTTTCACAATATCAGTTTTCTCTTATCAACTATCTTATTGAAGCCTCTAGCACTGCTAGCTTCATTTACTTCAGTAAAACACAAGTTAATACCTTATTTTCAGCACTACTTCACCTAGGCTTATTGCTATAAATTTCTAAGACTTTTTGGTATAACTTTCTAATACAATTCTTGTTCAACACCTAACTAAAAAGAAGGAACATGGCTTCATTCAAATATAAGTAGGTCTAAAGAAAGAGTTGCTTGTCTTACCTTTGCTTACTGAGAGGAGAAGATTTGGATCTCTTGGATGAAATTTTAGTTCATTAATAGCATTTCCATGGCCAACATAGTGCTAAAATAAAATTTAAAGATAAAGTTCATTTCTGAAAGACAGCTATTTTTCTCATCTCTGGAAATGGAAATCATTTTCATTTTAAGTGGCTTGTACATTAAAATAACTTTCCACTTAAATAGGCCTTACGTGATCCTTTCTAAATCTATGTCCAAGCTTTTAAAACTGAGAGAAACATAAACAATAAAAAAATCTGGAAGGAGGAAATTACAAAAATAAAGAAAAAAATCTGTACTTTCCTTTTCCTTTAGTACATTTTTACAGACATGTCAAAAATATGACACTAAAAAATAGAAATCCCACACATTTTGCTATAACTAGACAAACATGTACAATGCAAAACATTTAAGAATACAGAAGTTCACTTCAAGCATGTCTACTAAATGCAGTTTTAAGTTACTTTAGTCCAATAAACTCTTAGGAAAGTATAACCATTTAACCTAATGCCAAAATTCAAAATTTCACTAGTTACAAATGCTGCCATGACAAAGCTCCAATAATACATATTCAAGAAAAGTAAATCTATGGTTTTAGCCTACAACTTACCTTTATGCACTGCATTGTTATGGGATTAATTATCCTAATTATGCCTCTAGATCCAGCCACAGCTAAGAGAGGATGGCTTGTATTGCTATCATAAGTCCATGCACAAGTATAAAAGTTTTCATCAGCCTAAGAAAAAGTACTGTTAAGGAACAAAGTTTTAAAGAGAAAACTTCTAAACATAATCATTTCATTAACTATGAAAGATGCATTATTGCTAACATTTTATTATTTTATTCAAATATAGTGAAACTGCCAGTTTTATCTGTGCCCCTGACAAGTACTTAAATCTTATTTCCTATGCTCATCCTCCAATACTCACTCAGGTAAAGAGTAGGTTCTAAAATATCAATGGATCAATAAATTCTATATCAATCAAAGAAGCACAATGTTTTATTTTCCCACTTAATATTTCATTTTAGTTCATTGCAAATGGTGCTAATACTGACTTGTCTAACTATTTGTGGTCAACTTTGTAATAATAACAGCTTTCATAGTGCTTTAAGATTTGAAAAGTTCGGGGCAGCTAGGTGGCGCAGTGGTTAGAGCACCAGCCCTGAAGTCAGGAGGACCTGAGTTCAAATCTGGTCTCAGATACTTCCTAGCTGTGTGACCCTGGGCAAGTCACTTAACCTCAATTGCCAAAGCAAAAAAAAAAAAAAAAAAAAAAAAAGATTTGAAAAGTTTATATGTAGTAAAAGATATTCTGAATGAAGATCTAATTCTTCTGTTTTAATCATTAACAACACCTATATTTTCCCTTTCTCTGTGTTTTTGTTTCAAATTAAGTATGAATCTGATCACCTAAAATTCTTATTCTTCAAAATAAGAATCTGAATTACAGACATGGTTAAGAATCATTTATAAAATGCTAAGATCAGAAGGGAGATTTCAATAATTGTAGTAACAAAATAAAAGATTTCCAACCTCAGCGAGCTGCTTGTATGCTCTCAGAATACATTAATTATGTATCATTTTTTTTTCAACTAAGTAAAATTTACAATGCGCTAGTTCAAGTAGAAAAAGTAATGAACTTGAAGTCAAGAGGATTTGGGTTCAAATCTTGGTTTGGTCACTTATTTCCTGGTTATCTTAAGAACAAGTTCTTTTAACCTCTCTAGATCTGTTTCCTTATCTGTAAAATGGAGGAGCAAATCACCCCTACAGTTTCTTCTAGCTCTAAATCTAGGCTATTTAAAACAGTCTAAGTTTGAGAACATTCACTTGGATAATTCATGACTCAAAGCCAGGAACACAACCAGAGTTTTTTCAAGTATTAGGTATTTATGAGATCATCCTCTTTAAAAAACTAAAGATCTGTCTTTATTCAAAGACTTTTCTTAAGGTCACAAACTTATCAAATGAGAAATATGCTACAAAGATTGATCGTTGGTATAGCCTATTGATAAGACACCCAGCTAGAGTCTGAAATCCCTTTCAACTCTAAATCTTTGTATGCTCCATCCATGATCTCATTATGGATCAATAGGGTCATTTTTATATACTAAAGTAGCACTTAGCATATTTTATTTGAAGGACTTAGATATGTTTAGTCTGGAGAAAAAAAGGCTCAAAGTATGTGGTATCTTTAGAATAACTGGAGAGGAAGACTTGTTCTATGTGGCTCTAGAAATAAGAAACAGAAATTGCAAAGAGTGAAAAGTTAGGCTTGAAAAAAGGAAAAACTTTAACAAGAGTTGTCGAAAAGTAGGATGTATTAACTCAAAAGTTGGCAGGTTTTCCCCTCCTCTGAGATATTCAAGCATAGGCTGGATAATGTTTTGTTAGCTATGTTACAGCGGGGATTCCTTTCACAAAAGGTTGGACTAGTTTGCCCCTGAAACTTCCTTCAAAAACAAATTCTGTAATTTTTGTACTGATTTTAGAAAAATGAATTTTATGGAATTAAATGTGATGATGATAATACATCTCTAAGAAATACCAGATCTCAAATAGTACTACATAGGAATAATCATCCAAACTATTTGGTCCTGGTTAAAATATAGAGGTCAATCAGCATAAAAGATCAGACACACAACAAACAGTAGCAAATAACAATACTATGTTAAAGAAATCCAAAGATCTCAGTTATCAGCAAAGGATTAATTTGATAAATATTGCTTGAGATCAGAATTTCTATTTAAGTATAAATGTTAATGATATCAAACCCTTAAATCTGAGAAATTCTGCAAACTTTTCAAAATGACAAATCATAGAATGAACCCAAACAGTCATCAAGTTCAACACACTAATAAGGAGGTGCACAAAAACTAGAACAATGGATAGTTACAGTGGAAGTAACGGATGGCTCTGAGCAGAGAGACCCTTACTCAAGGAGTGAGAAGCCCCAGCACAAACATGGGGAGCACCCCAAACACTACTGATTTATCTCATAGCTTTTTCTGTTCTACCATTTTATACTGTGATTGCTCTTTTCCCCATCACCCTGAAAGAATATGCTGATAACTCTTTAAGAGTTTAGTTTCTAGGATGGTTTTTTAAAATAGTGGAACAACTTAGAAGAAAGCTAATAGGTACAAGAGAAGAGTTTTCAATAGCTGTGCAACTACTTTTTGTTTTGCTACAAATCAATAATCTTCTGATAGCCAGAAAGATATTATAATCAAAGACTGGTTTAACCATTGCTAAAGTGATGCAAACATCCTTCAGTTCATGTTGCAATAACTTTTCTCAAAATTTTAATGGCTTCATGGCAGAGATGGAATTTTATTCCATTATGATATGTAATTTTAAATTTGTAATTAAAAAAATTTTTTTAATGTAAAAAAAAAATGTATTATCATCCTCATTGCAAAAAATTCCAAGGTAACATGACAGATAAGACTACTATAATTGTATTATCATTATTAAAAAAAAAATTAACCCAGCATTTAGATATAATAAAATAAGAAATTGTGATGACAACAAACCAATTATTTTCCCCTCTAAGGCTACTTTCCCTTCCATTCATTTTTATCTATTTATTTATTTATTTTTTGCTGAGGCAATGGGGATTAAGTGACTTGCCCTAGGGTCACACAGCTAGGCAGTGTTAAGTGTCTGAGACCAGATTTGAACTCAGGTCCTCCTGACTTCAGGGCTGGTGCTCTATCCACTGTACCACCTAGCTGCCCCATCTTCCACTTACTTTTTATTTATCTTGTATGTACTGATTTATGTGTATGTTACCTCCCCCATTAGAATGTAAGCTTCTTGAAGAGAGACTTTTTACTTTTTAAAAAATATTTCTAACTGCTAGCACAGTGCTTACTTTATAGTAAATGTTTAATAAATAGTTGTTGGTTGAGTACTCAAGCTCTAGTACACTGTAGAATATTCTGGAAGAAATCTATAATGACTTAAAGGAGTTTAACTTAGTCACTAATGCAGGAAACCCCAAACGGACTTGGAAAAGTTGTCCATTTATTACTGTCCAGATTATTACATGCAACTCCATGAATCACCTACAAAGCTCATCCATCAGTATGTAGCTTCTGGATAAACAGTACAAATGAACTGAGTTGGACCCAGAAATACTTATATTAGAAATTAAAACATTTTAGCATTTTTATGAAAATAGTTTTCACCTTAGGAAAACCTGAAAGACTCTTAAGGACCCCAAGCGGTAACCAAACTACACCTTGAGAACCTCTGCTTTAGAGCTTTAGACAAGTAACTGGGCACACAAAGGTGAAAAATGCTTTAAGCACGACACACCTGCTAACATTCTATAACTTTAAGAATGGTTAAAACATCAAAGCAATCATCGGTATTCAATAAATCATGCATTATCTATCTTAAGGCAGAACTATATCCAAAGCTTTTTTTCACACCAATGTTAACTATATTACTGAATTTGCGCTGGTTGAGGTCCCACATTTTAAGGAACTAAACAAAAGGTCAAATAAAAATTAAGTAACAAGGCCAAAGAAAAATTTAATACTTTTAATTCTTTATTACTTTTACTTCCTGCCTCCAGCTTTTCCTGTTTCCATTCCTTCATGCACACAAACTGCAAAAATGTTCCTAAATCAGTCTGACCATGTCATTCCCCTCCTCATTCTCTCACTTATAATATCGTCCATTGCCTTTAATATAAATTTGAGAACAAAAAAATAGCATTTTTCACCTTTGTGAGCCCAGTGACTAGCACACAACAGATATTTAATATTTATAGAAATGAATGTGATGATCAATCAATAACTCAACTGATTCTTCTGGATTCAATTAAATTTCTAGAGACTTTTCCAATTAATTCTATTTTCAATTTCTCTGGCATTATTACCTTCTCAGTTTACTAATCTAGACAAACTGTTGAACTACAAATCAATTACAGATCACTACTCATTCTAAGATTATGAAAGTTCCTATACAGCAATCTTGTACATGAACAAATACCTAAAGGTCTTTATTCTTTGAATACCTTCAGTCATTATTTCAAGAGGTAGTCTGTTCCTTCAGTAAGAGATCCAATTGTTAAAAAGAGATATCAAATGATCAGACTGAGTAACATATTCTTATAAAAGTTTTAGACAATGTAGACAAAGACGACAGAAAAGCTGAATATGATAGCTAAATCCAAATATTTGTATTTATCTATGTGAAAGCTACTTGAAGTAGACAAAAGTATAAGATTTAGAAATCAGAGAAGAATAAGGAAATCATTCTAGGGAGAGGGAATAGTATGAGCATAACTCAGATGATCAGAGATTTGATGGCAATTGGGAAAAGTAATATGTACACACAATATAAAATATATAGAACATAAACATTTAGAAATAAATACAAATATTCTGAGTACTGACACACAACTAGTAAGATAACAAGTCTGTCACTTTTCACAGGCCCCTTTAACTCTTTGACCGAAAGAAAAAAAAAGAACTAATTATGAACCAAATGTAGACCCATTATAACTGACTCTACATTAAATAAGAAAGCAATTCAATAAGGTAAAATCTTTATGACTGAATACTAGTTAAATTTAATCCAAAAAATGCTAACTCTAGTCATTTTAGCCATTAGCCAACATATTTAAGCTGGGGACACTAAGTTGACTCCATCACCTGTACTTGAATCCACCTTGTAATTTCTACTCCTACCTTCTGAAGAGGTCACAATGTTCCCTCCCAAGACTACAGACTGAACAATTACATGAAATGGAGGGGAAGGTTTAAAAACAGTGCAGTCTTCAGACTGGGGCCTGGCCTAGATGAGACTACAAAAATTTCAGAGTCTATTTGAATAACCCTTTGCAAAGAGACACAAGATAATGAGATTCAACCTAACCACAAGAAATAAAGGAGAGTCAAGGGAGGCTTTAGGACAGAGGAATAATAAATCTAGGTCTTAAGGAATGGAGACTGAAGATGGGGACCTTAGCACCAAGAAGTATTCAAAACAGAGATCTAGATTAGCAAATTCTATATTCCTCAATATGGGAGCTAGGGAGTAGGATGGATGTGACCGACAGCAAAAAGATAAGCCAGAAATTAGGTAACCAATGAATATATAAAAAAGCTGAAACACTAAAGACTTTAGGAGGAAAAAACCTCAATAAAAGTTCAGAACACAGGTAGATAAATCAACTGAGAGGATAAAAAAATCAGAAAGATAAATACTAAATCCTTAAAGAGATTACAAAGTTCTCAACTAAATTCACAACAAAAGCTAAATGATCTAATGGCTTGATGAAATGCAGAATCTTGTGGACTCCTAAGAAACTTCAGAAAGGGTCAAAAGAAAAGAGTAATTCATAGGAGAAATAAATAGTAACACAAACAGATCAAAAATCAAAACTCTCAAAGCAGAATTCCTGCCTCTGACATTTACTAGCTGTACCATGGCAAAGTTACAACCTCTCTAATGCTATTTCATCTTCTGTAAAAGATAGTTAACAATACTAGTAATACCTTCACACCTACCTCCCAGTGTTATTAGAAAGAGCAAATGATATAATGTCTGTAAAATGCTCTACAAACTTTAAAATACTATACTAATGTCAGTTATGTTATAAATCTAATAATATGGAAAACAAAGTTATAAATGGAAGGGATGACACAAATAGAAATTAATGAATATCAATGCAAATTTTAGGGGAATAATTAACTTAAAGCAGTTTTTTTTCCCTCAGAGGAGATGTCCTTATCTCAAATCAATTCACATATCCATGTAAAAATGATGTACTAGAGAAGGATACATCAGCATCCACATAAGACTGCAATAATCGAATTTCTCCTTGTGAGTGACATTCATATAGTGTAACCTGATAAAAACAAAATGAACAATATATTTAATCTTGATAACCACAGAAGTTTTTTCTGCAGATTTTGAATGGGTTTAAGAAAGCATATTGAAACACTATAAAGCTGTTGCTTCAAAATAGAATCTCTATACAAAGTCTTAAATCAGCCATGATAAAGTCTTACTTCACAATACATATAATAAATGTTATAAGAATGTCCCCCTTTTTCCATTGTTTTTACAAGTCCTTATTTAACTAGAAACTTGGATAACTGACCATGTGTCAAATAAAAACAATCAGTAATCTTTCTAATAACAAATGAACATTATGGATCTCACATATGCTCTCTCTAGGATAACATGGATTAGTGGACAGATTAGTGACCTCAGAGTAAAGAATTTGGATTTAAATCCCCAGCAAAAATATTTTCTGTGTGACCCTGGGCAAGTCACTTTACCTTTTTTGTGACTCATTTTTATCATTTGTAAAACAGGAATATTAATAGTATCCAACTTACAGAGTTCTTCAAAGTTCTATATCAGAAAAAATAATAATGTAAAGTACTCTGCAAACCTGAAAGCACCATATTATTAAAGTTTTAAAATACATAATAACTTGATGAAGATACTACATATAATTTATTACTATTTATTAAAACTCAATGAAGTTACCCATATCTTCATTAAATATATAAAAATATTACTTATTGCGATAACTGTTTGAATATATCGATACAATTCTATTTTAGAACATGTAACAGAACCTTTGGTCATTTTAAATCAATGTCTTTCATTGAAATGAATGAAACATGAAGTTTCATGATAACCTTTTTTTTTTTTTTTTTTTAACACAGAGCAGAGACCATTTGATAAATCACTGATGAATTAAATTCCTCTGCAGGTTAAACTTCAAAAATGGAAATTTTTTTTAAAAAAATGTCTTAGCAAAACATCATAAGTTGAATTTTGGTATTAGTACAAGAGGCAGCATAATGAAATGGACAGACCTGGAAAGACCAGATTAAATTCTCAATTCTGACACATACCAGCTACATTATAGGCCAGCAATATCAAATATCAAAAGTCTCAATAAAGCAGGAAACTTTCTAAGTATATAAATTGTAGGGGCAGCTAGGTGGCAAAGTGGATACAGCACCAGCCCTGAATAATTCCTAGCTGTGTGACCCTGGGCAAATCACTTAACCCCAATTGACTCAGCATATATATATATATATATATATACACATATATATATATATATCACTTAACCCCAATTGACTCAGCATATATATATATATATATATATATATATATATGTGTGTGTGTGTGTGTGTGTGTGTATATAAAAAACTGTAGTATAGTTGCTAAGCTGTGGATAAAGGGAGTTTTCTCATAGGGAGTCTCCTATACCAATTTTTTTTAAAAGTCCAGCAAAAAAAATTATTCTGTGATCGAGTGGTATGTAATTTTTGTTCATTCTAGATTTTATAAAATGTTTTAAGTATCCACAAAGTAATTAAAGATTATGTTTCCCACAAGCCAAAGGGAACAGAGTAAATAGTCTCACTCTTTACTTGAAACTGTTTCTCTGTTTTCTTTTCAAGGTTAGAAAACCAAAGGCAAAAATTGAAACTTTAAGACCTATGCATCTTATTTGCAAAATACAATTTTAAAATAGCATTTCACCAGGTTATGATCTTCAATGGTAAATCTTGGGAGAACATGTACAAACTCTGAAACTGTCAAGCAGGAAGAGGGTGAAACATATATAACAAAGCCTCAGGATCCAAGCTTATTCTCTTTAAAGGACAAACAAGGTCTTTTGGGTAGTGTAACAAATCTCTTTATATAAGAGCCAAAAAGTATATAGCTTATACCAAATTTCACTTTATAGAGAACTATAAGGAATGAAGCTGGAGTTGTACACAAGAGCTTTTATTCTTAACTATTTTGAATTTTTCACCAAAAAAAGTGGGAAGGAATAAATTTTGTAGCGACCTAATTTCTCTACTACAGTGACAATTCCACCTCTAAGAACTTAGGTGATGTTAAAAGTGAGATCAAGAGGGGCAGCTGGGTGGCGCAGTGAATAGAGCTCCAGCCCTGAAGTCAGGAGGACCTGAGTTCAAATTTGATCTCAGATACTTCCTAGCTGTGTGACCCTGGGCAAGTCACTTAACCTCAATTGCCTCAGCAAAAAAAAAAAAAAGTGAGATCAAAATTCAAGTTTCCACCTGAAAAATCAATAACAATTCTCAAATTATGGGAGCTCAAAAGCCCACAACTCAAAACAGTTTACTTTCAAGTTTCAACAATCTATGGCACTTGAAACACAGATTTTTTTTTTTTTAAAATCATAAAGGTGCTAAGGCTATAGATAAAATGGTGAAGATGATCAGGTTTATCTTTTCTGATCTTTCAAATCCCTAGTTATTCCTTTTTTTTTTTTTTAACCACCTGATAACTGTCCCAGCCCAGTCTCCAAAAAAAGTGCAAAGCATTACCATAGCTCTCAATCCACTTAATCTTTTCTGAAGTGTTAATTGATTACCCAAACTGTCAGAAGACAAGGGCTTTAGGCTTAAGGATCTACATTTTAATAGGTTATCTACCTAATAGTGTAATGCCAAGAAAATAATGCTTTACCAAAGTGAGATCATTGGAAGATGATGGTGATTAAAGTCAAAGATTTTCTGCAAGATACTGAATAAGCTTCTGCCCACATACTCTTCATTCATACTAACAATCATTCCACAATACCCAATGCTTAAGGGTCCAAACTCTGGCTTATCATTAAGATCAACCCTAATTGTAACAATATGGTTCTTTTTCAAACAATTCCTGTGTTTCAGGACTATTCTGGTTTGCTGAAGGAAAAAAAAAAACCCCAACTATTTATTGCAAATAAACCTAGATTTAAAAAACATGTTTAAAATTGAGTCTTTTTCATAAGCTGGTATCTAAATAACAACCTTAAATGTATTGATGGTAAAGTTATCTCTACTAACTTCTTTCAAAAATAAACCCATACATACTGAATTTACTTAAAAACAAGGGATATCCAAATCCATTCACTCAAAAGTTTTAAAGTATATTTACATTTTGCATGGAACCAAGTAGATATTTTTGACTAAGCAATTTTAATTCAAAAACTTCTTGTATAATTCATTTACATTAAGGAATTTTTTTGAGTGTTCAACCACAGCTTTTTTTTTTTTTTTAAATCTCAGACTAATTATATGAAATTCATTATTTCAAACAAAATTCCAATAAAATAGAACAAACTGCTTCAGGACAAGGACCATTACAATTGTCTTTGTATCCTTAATGCCTAGCACAAGATGGGCATTTAATAAATGTTTATTTACTACCTAAGTTGAAAAGAAAACACCTTTAATACTATACTTACTCTGTTACTCCCTACAGTCGCAAAAACTAGGGGATCTCCTTCCTTACTGTGCCAATTAAATTGTACTCCAAATAATGGTTGGTTGTGATCTTCCTGTAAGAGAAATAAATACCACTAGAAAGACTAATATAGTTTAGAAATCTAAAACTTTAAAAAAGCCATATTACATATCACTTGACTCCAACTGATTAAAATTAACTAATATTTTAACTGTATGCCAAGCTTTCTAAATAGAGTGAGCAGATTAATAAAATCAAAATACTCAAAAACTCAAATCATTTATTTGCTACTAACTACACATCTATCCAAAATATTTGAAAATATCTTATTTATATACTTGGACCCAAGTTGAAAGGCTATCTAAAAGGATTATTTTCTACTGTACTATTTTCACTACAACTTCATCATTCTGTATTTTTCAGTTTATAGTGAAGTACTTGTTTTTTTCGGAACATGCAATCGTGAAATGGTCATGTCCTTTGAAGAATAAAATATAGAAGTTCCTCTAAAAGATTATAGATTTCTATGGGAAAATGTCATAGCAAAAATTCAAAACCTTAAGTTCAGGATTTAAGACTCAAAAACATTTAAAGGGAAAAAAAAGCATTGTTTTCACAAAAGCAAGTTAGAAGATTTACATGAACTTAAAGGAAAAAGGATAATCAATCTGATTCACAAAAGCTTTGACAAGAATTAGGAGTTTACTGGTATTATAAAAGTTACTTTTCTCATAATTATTTTCAGGACAGTTAACCAGTAAACTTTTATACCATTTCATAAAGAAAAAGTGAAATTTCACTTCTTGTCACTTGGAAGGCAATCATTTAGTTTCTCAAATATTTAATAACTTAAAAGAATCTAAAGAGTACAGAATGCTCTTCAGAACAGTCATACTTATATTAACATATAGAGCAAAGTAAAACGATCATTTCACAAAATAACCTAGTTATTACATTTTGAAATTATATTTCCAAAGAAAAGTAATTGTGAACAAAAATTAGTTCCGATCAATGCCTACATTCTTACCCCAAGTATATTAATTATTTAGAAATTAAAGTTAACCTAGGCTTGAGTTTTACATATTTATAAGATTTAAACTACTAACGAAGGAAAAAAATACACTGAATTTAAAGTTAACTTTAAAAAGTTAAGTGATTCTAATATCACATTGATGATAAAAATTTGATAATTCTAAGTGTAATTCTAAGATGGTAAAAATACCATCTATTCCTACAAAAAAGAAACTTTAAAAAAGTCAACCTTATCCTTTAAAAAAAAATACACATACAGCATAAGTAGATGGAAAAAACCCTATACAAATTAAGCCATCTGGTTCAATTTATACCGGCTCAAAGCAAATGGACCATGGCCAGTCTCTTCAATTAGCGCTGCCAGGAAGTAGGATTTTTAAAAAATAAAATCTTCTTATAAAAAAAGGGAAACTTGGCCATTGTGAGATAAAATTAAATAGCAAGCAGCCTAAGTTACAAAATATATATTTTATTTTCAAAGTAATCTTTCTTTGATTAGATTTGCAGTACACTTTGAATACAAAATATCAACCACTGCAAAATAATTTTCAAATTTATAATTCAAGCTCATAGGGCTAAGTTTTTCTCTCACATACCTTGAGACTATTTACACATTTAAAAGAGTATTTGCACTTCTTTGATTTCCACTTTCCCTTCCCCCAACTCTTCCTTCCAGGAGCATTTGGAGTATTTGTTGGAGTATCAGGTCGTTCAGTGTTAGGGCCACTTTCTATACTGATAGCATCATCCTGCAGAGGCAAATTAAAAAATGTAATTAAAAATTACAGAACTGTATTTAAGAACAAATACTTTTGTTGTGGAAAACAATCATCCTTAAAGAAACAATTCATTAGCAAGGTCTGGAAAAGGGTAAAAGACATTTCAAATCAAGTTTAAATATTACCCCATCAAATACAATGAAAGGGGCTGTGGGAAATGGGGAAACAAAGATAAGTACTGGAAGTCAGGAGACTTGACCTAGTTCTATTTCCAATCCAGTTTAAGTTTTCTTAAAAACTTTTTTTTTGTCTCTTTCTGAACATAAAAAATGAAGAAAATGGTCTAGATTAGAATTCCCCAATCCAAACTATACAATTAACAAGTAAAATAGCTAAAAACTCTGATACGTCTCTACAATCAATGTTCAATATTATAAGGTTAAGGACCAGGAATCAAAGACAAAGATATAAGGAGCAGAAGACAGAGGAAGGAAAACAGAAGTCAGTTTTAAAAATTCATAGTCTTTAAGTCCTAAAAATAGTAAAAGTTTCGGTTAAAAAGCCGCTACAGTTGAACTGTACATGAAAGACACTTAGTAATATGTGCTGAACTAATATATCAACATAATATCAACAGATAACCCAAAAAAGTCAATAAGAAAATTGAAGTTATCCTACAAAAATGTTATCACTTGAATGTTTTTCAGTTTAAAGTTCATCCCCATAGGGGTGCCACAGATATAACAAATTTGGTTTTAGTTTTCAGACCCTTCTTTGTACTCCTTGCTAATAGCTATCCTTATGGAGATCTGTTTTATCAGATGAAGCCACTGGAAATAAAAAAAATTCTAAGATCTTAAAAAGAAAACAAAACTTCTCTATTTATGACTACAATATACTGAGCATTACTGGTGTGATTTTCACAAACCAATAACCAGGAATGGGTTAATTTAATATCAGACATAAGAATTCAAAAATTCTCAAAAGTTTAGGTTAATAAGGTAAGCAAATCTCTTAACTTGTCCTCCAAGTTCTATTTTAAGGGTGATACAAAGTTTGTAGAAATCCTTTGTGATGGGAGTTCATGTACATTTATTTTGAGGGAAGAAAAAAAATACTAGAAAAATTGAAAAATTGATGACATTACAGAAACATTCAAAACTAAGTGAAATCTGTAAGCCATTAAAGAATGGGCTTCAAGAAGTAGCCTACATTGATTGATATATTTGAGTCTCCCTGGAGAGATACCTACCTTTTCTTCAATATATAGAAGTTTCCTAACTGCCCTTGACAACATGGTTCAGTACCTTAAAAATCTTATTATCGTGAAGTTCTGCAAAATGTTTAAGAATTTGTTCTTTGCAATACAACTTAAGCTAATTCTGTTTCATATTTTCTTAGTGTGATCAAACTATAACTTCTTTTCTTTAAACTAAAATCAGCAAAAAAATTTCCCCCTACTCTTATTTCCTAAATTAGTGGTTCCCAAAGCATCCTTTTGACATAACAATATGTCTCCAAAAGAAGTGATATCACAAACTATTCAAAATAAAATTAATTGCAATTTAATTTTATGCCATGCAGCACTTAAAAATGCTATAACTCATATGACATAAATATAGTGTTTCAATTATGGATATGCTAATCCAAGGAGAAAAACAGTAAGATAAAGGCTGTTTTTTTTTTTTTTTTTTTTTTTTTTTTGGAGTTAGGGGGGTTTTAATTCCTCAGGCTGAGACAAACAGGAAGGGAAGTTTTATTATGG
>JAJPUD010004023.1:184823-197404 GCA_023553655.1 Myrmecobius fasciatus
CACACACACACACACACACACACACACACACACACACACACACACACCTGTGTTGCAACAGTCTATCTTGGGTCCTCTCTTTATATACATTCTCATTCGATGACCTCGTCGATTTTCTTGGATTTAATTATCATCTCTATGCAAGTGACTCTGAAATGTTTGTATTTAATCTCAGTCTCTCCCAAATCCCCAATCCCCATCTGCTTACTGGACATTACAAACTAGATGTCTGAGATATCTCAAACTCAACACAGGCAAAATAGAACCCATTTTTCCCACCATCCCAAATCTGTCTTCCTTTCCTATTTTTTTGCCTCTTCTGAGCTCTTTAATATTTTATTTAAATATTTTTTTAAATTTTTGAACATGTCTTATCTCTTGTTTGTGGGGCTCAGACAGCTGCCCTGGTTAAAGGCAATTGATTGGGTTTGTCAAATGGAGAGTCCTCTGAAGAAAAACAGTGGTTCCAGTTTTGATCAAAGAAAGTAAAGGAAGGCCTAGCAGGTTCAAGGCAAAATTCATATGAATATAATAAACTCCAGAGGGCAAGTCAGGAAGCTGAAAAGAATTTGTATCAACATTTTCTCTTTATATATATATATATGTATATGTATATATAGGTTAAATATGTGCAATTCTTTTAAACACATTTACATATTTGTCTTCTTTTACCAGGAAAATCAGACCAAAAGGGGGGAAAAACATGAGAAAGAAAAACCAAAAAAAAAAAAAGGTGGAAGTGTTATGCTTTGATTCACGTTCAGTCTCCATAATTTTCTCTGCAGATGCACATGGCATTTTTCATCCCAAGTCTATTGGAATTATCTTGAATCACCTCATTGTTAAGATAAGTCAAGTCGATCACAATTAATCATCACATAATCTTCTTGTTAGTGTGTACAAATAGTCTCTTGGTTCTGCTAGATTCACTCAGCATCAATTCATGTAAGTCTTTCCAGGCTTTTCTTAAACCAGCCTATTCATCATTTTTATAGAACAATAGTATTCCATTACATTCATGTGCTATAACTTATTCTGCCATTCCCAAAGTGATGGGCATCCATTCAATTTTCAGTTCCTTGCTACTAAAAAAAAATTGCTATAAATGTTTTTGCATATGTGAGTCCTTTCTCTATTTTTATGACCACTTTGAGATACAGATCTAGTAGTGAGACTGCTAGATCAAAGGACATGCAAAGTTTTATAGCCCTTTGGGCAAAATTCCAATTTGCTCTTCAAAATGTTTGAATCATTTCACAATTCCACCACCAATGCATTAGTTATAACAACATTTTCAAAGTAGAGAAGCCAGTGAGGAATGTATAAAGAATCATGGGACCACTGGTTTTGATTTGGAAGAAATTATTTAGTCAAACCACCCCCCTTGCCCTTCTCCTCCTTATAGATGAAGAAACTTGACCTTGGAAAGATAATTTTATTTGCCAAATGCTACTCACCTAGGCAAAGATTCAAACTCATGTCTTCAGATCTCAGATCTAAAGGCCTTTCCACTTTACCAGGCTATTGTGCTATGTTTGAAAAGGAAGATTGGCTGATCCCATGACATTCGAAAAAGATCATTGGTGAACAGCCCTTGTACTATTCTGTTATCCTGGTGATGTCAGGAAAAAAAGAGGAAGCTACCCACATAGTAGGCTAGATACCCCATGGCAAATTTATTAGAAGACTATAGACAAAATTTGCAAAAGATGGTAGGAAGAGATGGATTTAGATCTGCACATTTGGAAGAAAGATCCAGGATCTTTGGGGAACAGGAAAGAACTTCACTTTGTCAAAAATAGAATCAGCAACACAGAGTAAAAATCACTTTCATAAAGCAGCCAGATGGCTAATTCGATATCACATTGTTCTATGATATGCAAGGGATGAATCATTCTGCCAATAAGCATTTATTAAGTGCCTATTATGTGCCAGGCAATGTGCTAAGCACTGAAGATACAAAGAAAGGCCAAAGTTAGCTCCTGCCCTTGTGGAGCTCACAACTTAATGGGGGAGATATCAAGTAAGCAGCTATCTATAAAAAAGTCTATATGCAAGATAAATTGAAAGTAATCAACTGAAGGGAGGCATTGTAATTAAGATAAAAGCTTTCTACACAAGTTGGGATTTGAAGGAGACCAGGAGGCAGAAAGAGGACGGAGAACATTTCAGTTAAAGGGAACAATGAGAGAAAGTGCCCTGAGCTGAGAAATTGAGTGTCTTCTTTGTGTTTCAGCATGGAGTCCACTGTAATTTAATTGAATACCATACAGTGAGTAGTAAGGTGTAAGAAGACTGAAAAGGTGGGAGGGTACTAGCTTAGGAAGGGCTTTGAAAGCTAAACAGAGGATTTTGCATTTTATCCTGAAAGTGATAGGGAGACTACAGAGTTTGTTGAGTATAGGAAGGTGACAGAGTTTGGACAAATACTTTAGGAAATAATTTTGGCAGCTGAATAGATGAATTCACCAAAAGATTATTGCAATAGTGAGACAATATTATTGCATCTATTATTGCAATAGAGAGCCTATACCCCTGTGGTAACAGTATCAAAAGAGAGAAGGGAATGTATTTGAAAAATTTTGCAAAAGTGAAATGCAAAAGTGGCATTGGCCACAGACTGGATAAAGGAGTGAGGAGAAGTGAAAAGTCACATCTTCTAGATTGTGACCTTGGGGAAGTTAGAAGATAATGGTGCATTGGATAGAAATAATGAAATTTTGAGTAATGGCAGGTTTAGGGGAAAGAGAATGAGTTAAATTTGCATTTAATATATCTATAACATACCTGATTTGGCTGAAGAATGTTAGAGATCTAAAATTGAAGATCAGCAGAGGTTAGGGCAAGATAGGTAGATTTGAGAATCATTAGTCTAAAAATGATCATTAAATCTTTGGGAACTTATGAGACAGATCATCAGATGAAGTACAATACAGGGGAAAGGGAAGAAAACCCAGTTTAGAGCCCTGTGGGAAATTCATAATAAGCAGGCATGAATTGGATAAGCATCCATCAAAGGAAACTGAGAGAGGATACATAGATAGTAATACTAGGGGAATAGTGTCCCTAAAATATATAGAGAAAAGATTATCAAGAGGGTAATCACCAGTGTCAAAGTCTACAGAGAAGTCTAGGAGAATGAAGATTAAGGCCATTGGATTTGGCAATTAAAAGAACTTTGATAACTTTGGAAAGAATAATTCTTGGTGGTATGATGAGTTTGGAAGTTGGATTAGAGTCAGTTAAGAGAGTGAAAAGAGGAAGTAGATGGAGGCACCTATCAGTCAGACTTCTGAAGGATTTCAAACACAAAAGGTAAGAGGTAGAGTGATATTAGGTACAAAAGATTGAGTGAGAATTTTTTTTGAGGATGAGGAAGACATAGGGATGTTTGTAGGAAGTGGGGAGATATATAGTGGACTGGGAAAAATTGAAGATATGTGAAAAAGTGGGGATAGCAAAGGGATCAATCTGTTGGAAGAGATGATATGTAATAGGATTGCTCGTACGGATAGAAGTGTTTTCTTTGGTAAGAAATAGGCCACCTCTTTATGTGAGACAGGTGAAGGAAGAAATAGTGGCAGAAAACATTTGAGTCATATAAAATGAGTAAGAAGGGAAATGGGGAAACTCATGATAAATGGCTTCAATTTTTTTCCATAAGATATGAAGCAAGATTCTCAGAAGAAGGGAAATGAAAGGGGAAGCCATAAGAAGTTTGAAGAGAGATGAATTATAGAAGAGAGACTGTGGAGAGAGGGATAGTGAATTGATAAGGGAGATATAGGAAGATTGCTTAGTGGAAGAAAGAACTCAATTGAGCTTATATAACAAATATGTAGTGGACCCAGTCAGAATAGTTCATGATTTTCTTCACCTTGTTCAGCATCACATATACAGGGGGGAAGACAAAAATTAATGGAAATCATTCAAGGCTAAATCTTGGAAGGGAGAAATTAGGGATATTATAATAATGATGAGAACAGGGACTTGTGAGAACAAGAGTATATAGAATGAAAATATTTCCCCAAGAAGTCAAGATGGAAAATAGGAAAAAAGTCCATCAGTGATGGCCTTGCAGAGAACAGGGCATTTGAAGGATTGCAGATCACCATGTAGAAGAAGAATAAGGTTTCTTAAAGGCAGTGGAAGAGGTAAAAAGAGATTATAATTAGATAAGGGGGTTTCAGAATTCTTGAACATGGAGGTGATACATTTGTGAGTGATGGCAAAATCTCAAGTATGACTTTTTGTGTAGCTGAAGTGGGATGAAGGAGTAGGGAAACAAGTAGGTTGAGGAACTAAATAGGGTGTTTGAAGGACAATCAGTATGTTTTAAAATCCTCTAGTATGAGGGCAGGAATTGGAAAGAGAAAAATTGTGATCTAGGTACTGAACTTATTGAACAAGGAAGGGAAGTGACTTGGGGATCTGTAGGCAGTAGCTATCAGAAAATTGTTTGGATGATAGATGTGGATTATATAGATCTCAAAGGGACAGAAATGAGTGAAGGAGGTAGGAGGAGAACCAGGAAGTGGCAATAGGGAACAAGGAGTATTCCAACTCCCTCACTTTCATCAGCGTACTAAGGGGAATGAGTGAAGGTGCAGTTGGTACTTAGAAAGAATTTCCAGGGAGGCTATGCCATCAGTATGGATCCAGTCTCAGTAATTCCTAGAAGACAGAAGGAATGGGAGAAGAAAAGATTTAAGATGTAAGCAAGTTTATTGCCTATTGTAAGGCATTCTAAAGGGAACAGTGGAAGGAGTAGTTATCATTTAATTTGAATTTTAGGATAGAAGGGTTGAGAACAATGATAATAAGGAATTAGGAATTGGGAGAAAAGGGAATAGGGTTTAAATGATGAATTACAGAGATTCAGAGTCACTGAGATTTATAGAGTATGAACGGGTGTGAATACTCGTTAGTCATTGAGTTAGTCATTCTTCTAAAAAAGGCTAGAAATTGGACTGGAAACAGAATAGCAGTAGTTGAAATTGCATAGCAGGTGATGGAAATTCCATTCCCCACCAACTTTCTTCTTTCTCTTTACTCAGTGAACAGGCCCAACAGGTAATGGAAGGCTTCTAGTGAGGGGGAAGGTTATTTTTCTTTGAATGTGGATGTTGGAGATCAGCTATGGGGTGTTGGGGGCATCAGGAGGTAGAAGCTGCCTTGAGCTGCTACAAATAGAAAAGTTGTCTCCCTTCAGGGTAATGCACATCAGGAGACAGAAAGTGTGTGGTCATATGAATTAGAAGAAAATTGAATCCATAAAGTCACCTAGGACTAATAGGACAAGTTATGCAGAAATGGAGGATCAAGTCCTGCACTATACAAAAGAATTATAAATCTATGGTCATATATAATTTTCTATATGGCTAAGAAGAAGACTTGTAAAGCAACCACATGAGAGATAGAAGAAAAACAAAACTGCATGTAGTTGGTGGAAGTTGAGCAAGAGAGTGAACATTTGAGTGAAATATGAGAGTGATAGAGAAGAAGGTTTCCTCTGGATATGTAAGAGATCTGGTATCTTAGGGAATTTGGATTTCTTCACCCTCATCTGAGTATTTTCTTTGCTCCCTGTGGGATTTGTTCAGCTTGACTGAATTTTAAAAAAGACATTTTCATGTCACTGTCGCCCTTGGGGAAGTGGTTGTATGGATCTGAGGCATTAGTAGCATTAAATAATTCGTGTCCATAAACTGCTCTGTTAGCCACATATGTAATATATTCTAACTGATGTACTCAACACTTAGTTAAAGTCAGAAAGACCAACTAAGATGATTTATATTTATAGCTTCTTTCCCATGTAATCAGGCCTATGAAATTCACTTTTTGCTTGTCTATATGAGTTTGTATATATTTTGGGCTCTGTGTTTTTGGACTTGATCCCAAGGAAGAGAGTCTCGTTTGTGTGTATCTAAGAGGAAAGAGTCCTCTAAGTGGAGAACTTATAGGATTATGGGTCTAAAAGAAATCACACAGAGGCCATTCAATCCTATACCTTCATTTTATGCATGAGGAAATTGAGGCCCTGAGAAGTGAAATGATATTTGTAGGGTAATACATCTAGTAAGTATCAGGAATGACATTTGAACTCAAATCTTTGGACTCCAGAATCAATCTTTGCTTTGTATTATGCTACCTTTGCCCAATTAATGAAGAGCAGAATTTGAACCCTTGTCTTCCAACTTTAAACCCAAGGTATTTTCTTTGTGTGTTTCTAGGTGACAGAAATTGACCATGGAAATGGCTTAAGATGGTTAGATATCAAGGTTGAAAAACAGTCTAAATGTGTATTTCTGAGGCTCTGCTTAATACAGATGCTACACCCAGAGTACTTTCTTTACACTGTGGAATCTAAACCTAGAGCAAAAATTACTTGATTTCTTGAGACCCTTATTCGCTAATAAGTGGTGGGACAACAAATGTGGAGTCTTACATACAAGTGGTTTTCCTGTGATTCTGTCAACAACTTTACCTCATTAGGTGAATGTGCAGAATCACAGCAGGATATTAGAGCAATTGTATTTATTGTAAAGGGAGCTTTAAGCCTGAAGGCCAAAAGAAAAGCCTAGGAGGTTAAGGTTGCCTGGAGGCACAGCTGTAAGCAATGGAAAAGCAGGGACTGCTAGCTATCAAAAATAGCAAGCAGACAATAATACTTCCTTGTGGCAATCAAGAATAAGGCAGCTTTCTTAGAGCAAAAACCTGGGGCTGACTGAGAATCTAAGTGGCAGAAACAGCCAATTAGAGGGGTTCAAGTGGTTGTTTAGTATAGAAAGAAAAGAAGAAAAAACAAACAAACAAACTTGGTACTTACAAACTGAATGTAAGCCCTTCGAAGACTAGGGCTATAGAATTATTTTTTGCCTTTGTATCCTCAGCACCTAATACAATTCCTTGAATGTAGAAGTTGTTTAATAAATGTTTGTATAGTTTCATTATCTTGGTCATTTCAGCCACATTTCAACATTCACAGAAAGCATCCTCATCAGATAAAATCAGAAAATATTCCCTACTATTGCTGTGCCAAGATATAGAGACGAGTTGAGAAATATTCATTTTTAATTGGAGAATTTATTAAAGTCGACTGGCCCATGGAATTCACATCCAAAGCCTGTGGCCCCGAACAAAAGGACATAGGGCCTTTTATTAGGATCTAAAGAAATCAGCAAACAGGTTAGCCTGCTTCCTTATCTGACATATTTGCAACTTTTTGTTTAAGGGGATATATTAGACAGGGGCAGGGAGACAAGTTTTGCATGAGATTTCCACTACTAATTTTTGCAGGAGTGAAAGAGACAAAGGTAGAAAAGTGGTTTGAGTCATTTTAAATTCTCAAACCCAGTTTTCCTGGGGGGTTGGAGTTATGGTTGTAACACTATGAAGCAGCTAGGTGATGTACTTAGATAAGGGTACCAGGCTGGAGTTAGGAAACCTTGAGTTCAAATCCAGCCTCAAATACTAAAGTGATCTTATCCAAATCACTTATCTCTTTATCTGCCTCAGTTTCTTTATCTGCCAAATGGGGATAATTATAGAATTTGCCTCTTAGAGGCAAACCTTGTTCTTGCTGTTGTTCTCTTCCTCCTTCCCTTCCTATGCAGGCTGTAATACTGAGCCCTTTTTCCTATTTTTTTTTCTTGCATTTTTTGAGATTTTATTTCCTGGGTTTTAATATTGCATGTGTATTAGAAGTTAACAAGTCCTAAGGGCCTATGTTGTAAGGGTATATTTAGATATCTAACATCTATAACATCCCATTGCCATTCTCCAAGGAAAACTCATTCCTTCATTTTCTTGTCTCCAAAAGGGGTATTGCTCTACAATGATATTTTATATTGGCAAAATAGGGGCATGATATTCTTTTAGGGGTTCAGTATAAAAGTATTTTCTCCTGATTTTTCTAAAGAGAAAGATAACAATTGGCTTATGTTTGGCCAGGTTAGCTCCTTCCAATCGAGTACAGTGGTACCTCAGTGTTTGCTTCAAAATTTGTTGAATTGGGCAGCTATGTGGCGCAGTGGATAGAGCACCAGCCCTGAAGTCAGGAGGACCTGAGTTCAAATCTGGTCTCAGACACTTCCTAGCTGTGTGACCCTGGGCAAGTCACTTAACCCCAATTGCCTCAGCAAAAAGCAAACAAAACAACAACAACAACAAAAAAAAAAAAAACAAAATTTGTTGAATTTCACACATTTCAATGGGGGAAAGCCCTTTCAGGATTTGCTACTAGCTTAGTACCCATCATACTTAGCTGTTGTCTAAATTGAACAGTGGGGATGTGAGATTAGCCAAGTATACTGTGCCCCTGCTTACCTAAAGGCAGCTGTGCACAGAACTGTTAGGTTGGAGCCCACAATGTTGAGGTTTTGCATGATGGTTGACAAGCCACCGGGCAGTTCCTGCAGGACAATATGGCTGCAGCATATAGTCTCCCAGCTCCTAAAACCCATACTGTAAGGGACATGGAGCTGCTCATGGTCTCATCAGAAGAAGCAACAGGAGCAGAAGCAGCCGAAGTTACATGACTAGTAGTAGCAACAGCCTAGGTATAGGTGGCCATGGTCCCAGTACTCCTGGCAGTCCCAAGTAGTGCCCAGAGCCCTGGCCAGAAGAGGACAAGGGGTCATAGCTCCTCCTCCACATCCAGTCCTCACTCCCCCCTCCCCATCTCCACTCCCTTGCTTTAAGAAAGCTTGGACTGCATGGGGTGGAAGAAAGAGTTTAAAAGTTTTGGTTCCTCTAAGAAAGTGATTGAGGTCAAGCAGGAAAGACTTCCACTGAATTGGGCTGGGGTGGCTTGTTTCTCAGTAGCTGGAAAGCCCCACTTGCCCCTTTATGGAACTGGGTGAAGAGAGATGGTTAGGCTGCAGACTGAAGATGTACTCTTTATGGGAAAAATTCATTGGATACTCTTCATTTTTGTCATTTGTCATTCATGCCTTCTGGAACCAATTAACGACTACTGAGGTGCTATTAGTGCAAAAGAAGCAAAAATAAAAGCAAACATGTTTATTCAATCAATCAGCAAAATTGAAGTTGGGTACATTATACATATTAGGGTAGAGAACAAAATATGAGCTATTCAAGTTGTGAGCAAGAAAAAAAATCTTGCAACTGAGAATAATCTCACCAGAAAAGTGTCCTCTTAACTGTCTCTGGTGCTGTAAGTGCTGGGAACCAAGTTATATATGTTGGAGGGCAGATCTCCCCAATATGTCTATGGCTCTGGAGGTTTCTATTAGCTATTCAAAAATTTATGCCTTACCCCTCTAACTCTTTCTCTCCCTCAAATGCTACTTTTCCCTTTCAAAGTCTCTTTTTTACACACCTTGGACACAGAGGCTCAAGGGTCTTTCAGCCAATCAGGAGTTTTTATCTCCCTGTACTTAAGTAGCATCACAGGGTTAACTTTCAAGGAACTACCAAACAAACCTGGAAAGGGGATGTTATACAAAAATATGTTAGTATGAGTGTTGGACACTCACATGTTATTGGTTTGCTCCAAATATGAAATCAAGATAGAAAATAGCACCAATATCATTTCAGTCTATAAAATTGGCACCTGGGAGGCCTGATTAACAGTCAAAACTAGCAAAGGGCTTTTCCCAGTTTCAGAGCTTTACCTTAAAATAAGGTCCTCTCCCTTCCTTCTTCTCTCTAAGGTGAAAACATGAAGGAACATTCGCTTGTCAGAGAAGCAACTATGGAAGCATGCCCCAATGTCGGCACCTCAGGGAGAGGAAGTATATGAAACTGTGTTCTTTTTCCTCTAACAATCCTAGCCCATCCCCTCAGGGTTCTATCATTCACTCCCTTTTCCTGACCTGAGGATCTTAATCAGAGTCTTCTATATTTTCCCATTAGCCTCTAGATGCCCTGGTGGTTATGTTCTTTCCCAACTGAATTTTTTTTCCAAGTGCCAAAATCCCTAATATTGACTACTGATTAAATAAGCCCTTGATGAATATTGGGTTACTGTGACCAGCTAGATAGAATTGTAACTTATTGCTAAGTTACGAAATGGAAACTATACAATTTCCATGCTACACAACACAGCTTTATACATGAATAAGAAAGGGTCTCTTTCATTCCTATTATTACTCTTCAAAGTAAATTTGATGGGAACTCTAGGAGTCTTCAGGCAACCCTGATCTTATGTGAACTCTACGCATAAATCTCATTAGTGTCGTTTTTTACATTTTGATCTTAAATTTGTGAGTTTGAAGGATAAAGTGTGCCCTCAATTTGGAGACAATACTTTATAGCTATTTTTCTTGGTGTAGTTTCTCAGTAAATTCCTTTTTATAAAAGCTAATTGATATCAACTGGTTGATTAATATAAAGGAACACACTGAGTGGGAACTCATGAATCATGGTTTTAGAAACTCTAGCCTATAAAAGTCACCTGATGATAGAAATTGTAGAGGAGAATTAGCCAAATGTCATCTGAGATTCAATTTATCTATAAGATCAGGAATTAGGGAAGTAGGTAAGAGGGGATACTACATGGGATATATAAGAAAGCATGAGTAAAGTCATAAAGGATTGAAAGCATAATATATGATTGTGGGGAATAGTTAGTCGAATAGTTGTTAGAATAGAGACTTCATACAGGGAAGTAAGAAAGTCATAAGCCTTAATATTATATCTAGACTATGTTTTTGGTCATAGCATTCAGAGAATCCAATGATTCTTGAATTGTTTTAGCTGATAACCAAGTGTTTAAAATGAAGTTAACTGAGAACCAGATCTTTGCTTTTTGGCATTCCCAAATATTAAACAAAGATATTAAATAATACTAATGAAGCATATTAAATCAATGCTCTCACTAAAATAACATTATTCATCATAACTTCATAACACAAAAATATTTTTGTAACATTAATAAATAATTTCATCCTTTTATTTTTTTGTTTAGGTTTTGCACATAATCATTAGTGTAATTGTATCATATATACTTTATAAACATGTGAATGTGTATGTTTATTTTTATTGATAAAGTGCAATATTAAAATGCGTAGATCTTCCAAGTCTATAGGACTGAGTCTGTAAAGGGAGGAAAGAGAAGTCAGTCAAAGTAGTTAAAAAAAAAAAAAGTAGCAAACACTTGAGGAAGCATTGGGTGCAATGGATAGAGTATGGCATTTGGAGTGAAGAAGAACTGAATTCCTATCCTGTCACAGACATCCTGAGCAATTGATTTAAACCCCTCCATGCCTCAGTTTCCTCATCTGTGAAATAGAGGAAATAATTGTTGTAGGGATCAAATGAGTTAACATATGTAAAGAAAACTGAGGCTAAGGATGGATAAATGACCTAACTTAACATAATTAATGTGTGTCTGCAGGATTTTGATTCACTTCTGTATAATCCCAGATCCAGCATTCTATCCATTGGCCACCAATGGTCTAGGACAAAATTTAGTGAGCCTTGTGGGGAAGAGGCTTTGTGGTCTTTCCCAACTGGAGCCACTTCTGTTACTCAAAAGAAAGCACCAGCACCAAAGGTCTACTTTCACCTTCTGGGTCAGCATGAAACCATTGTTATATGGTCCTGGTATTTCTTTTATTTTGTTTTGTTTTGTTTTCTGCTTGTAGATGAAGTATTGAAGATGTCTGTGATCTGATGAGCTTTGAGAGGTCAGAAGACTGCCGAATTGGAGATATAGGTAATGGAGCTCATGCTAATTTAAGGGCAAAGCATATCCTCTGAGGGCAATGTCTTCTGTGACTAGTCCCTTTCCACCACTACCCTGCCCATTCCTCCTGCCTTTATTCATTCATTAACAGACCTTGTTTAGCTCCTATGAATGACCATGCATTTTCAAGATACTGAAATTTGAACTTTGATGAGGAATATATTTTGTTTTAAGAAACACATTTAAAAGTGATTTCATTATTGTTTGTAAAATTTCCAATGTTCCATTATCTATCCCAAGTAGAAAAGAAATACTAGGTTACAGAAAAGAGTTCTAGTGCTGGAATGAATCTTGGTGGTTGAATCTAGTCCTCCCACATAGTTAATCCCCATTGGGAAGTGATACATTTGGGACTCTTAAGAAAGTCGTCTGGTCCTGAATTCAATTCAAATCAACAAACATTTAAGTATATACACTGGACAAGGCACTAAACACATGGTACTTTTGGCTATTATTTATCTTTTCAGAGGAAGAGAGAATTGGGGTGGTGAAGTGAATTTTTCAAATTTCTACAGTGTGTGACTAGCAGAGAAAAGATTCAAACCCAGGTCTCCTGCCTCCCAGCATAGTGCTTATTTCATTTGTCACACTTTTGATTCCCTTAGACTATTCACATCATATCTTCAGCTATTAGTTTTCTTCACAGATGAAAAGATTTCTTTTTTTTCCCTCTTTCTTATTTTTTTATTAAAACTTTTTATTTGCAAAACATATGCATAGGTAATTTTTCAACATTGACCCTTGCAAAGCTTTCTGTTACAAATTTTTCCCTCCTACTCCCCACCCCCTCCCCTAGATGGCAGGAAGTCTAATACATATTAATTATGTTAAAATATTTGACAGATTGAATATGTGTATATATATATAT
>JAJPUD010004023.1:197804-215891 GCA_023553655.1 Myrmecobius fasciatus
TTTGACAGATTGAATATGTGTATATATATATATGATATATATATATATATATATATATATATATATATACAGTTATCTTGCTGTACAGGGGTAAAAAAAACCTGATAAGGAAAACATAGTGTAAGCAAACATCAATAGAGAGTGTAAACATGCTATGCTGTGATCCAGACTCAGATCCCACAGCCCTCTCCCTGGGTGTATATGGCTTTCTTCATCACTGAACAACTGGAACTGGTTTGAAACATTTCATTATTGAAGAGAACCATGTCGTTCAGAATTGATCATCATATAGTCTTGTTGCCATGTACAATGATCTCCTGGTTCTGATTTCCCTCCTTTAAGATCTCTGATGAAAAGATTTCTAAAGAAAAATACTTTACAATCCTATAGAGCCTTCAATCTAAGACTTTCACGCTCTTTTTAAAAAAACTTCAAATGAAAACTGAAAGTGCCACTAAAATATTAAATATTTCATTTGGTGTTTTCAAATGCCAATTCCCATTCTCTCTTTGCATTGAAATCTTCTGGAGCAAATTTTGATTCTGAATTCATAGGATAAGGACAGTGTCTAATGAGGCATTAAGCACCAAACTTAACTATACATAACTACCAATCAGGTATAGGCTATATCTAATTTAATTTCTATCACACCAAATAGCACTGTCTTAATTAGGAAGCTAAATTCCATAAATATTTATAAGTACCATATAAGTAATAATTTTCTGTTTAAGAATGATAGAATTTTATTCTTAAGCCCAGGATGGAATACCAACAGAACCAGAGTCCCAACTAGAAGAGATGTTTGTTGGTTGGTTTTTGCTTTTGAAAAAACATTTTTTTTTGAATAGTCTAAGACATTGAAAGTCAACTCTGATATCCCCCACAAATTAAAATCTTTGTCTAAGCTACTTTGAGAGGCAGTGCTTAACTAGAGATTGGTAAGGTTGAGCCTTTAAAAAAAAAAAAAACCAACCCCCCCAAAAAAACCCAAAAACTACTCTGAATTTCTTTGTCGATATTTGATTTTCCTTCTTCCTATGTACCTATTAGTTTATCATTAGTTTATCAAAAAGTTGTAACAGAAAGCTTTGCAAGGGTCAATGTTGAAAAATTACCTATGCATATGTTTTGCAAATAAAAAGTTTTAATAAAAAAATAAGAAAGAGGGAAAAAAAGTGTATCTCCAGAGGATTAGCCTATATAGGACTAGATTCTCTTGATATTGTTAGAGTAAGAAAAGAGGACTGAAATTTGGTATTGAAACAAATAGGTAAATTGCATAGATTCCGCAAAATGACATCAACAATTCCCTTAAAACAGATTGCATTTAGATCAGTTGGTCTTGATAGCATGCAATCCACAAACAGTCCCTGTAAAACCAAGGAAAGAGGACAAATATTTCTGCATGACTGAATACATGCTATGCTGAGTTTGGAAGTGTGCATAGAAATGAAAATATAGCTGATGTGAAAGGGACCAAGGGAGAAGAGCCTACAGTCCAAATGAAGATGAAATTGCCATCAAAATACAAGCAGCTAAGAAAGTGTTAACCATTTAAATTATAAATTGTGATTTTTTTTACAACTCACTCTTGTTTTGGTGTTGATTTCATTTCAAACCTTTGGGGGTTGGCTTCATTCTTGGAAAAAGGTGGCTGACTGTTCCTAAGAACAAAGGCTTTAACAAGTAGCTAATGGATTCTGGAAGAAGTCTTAATATCAAGCAGAGTCTTCAAAATGCTATTTTGATGAGTTAAATGTAAATGAATGAGAAGTAGATTAATTCTGTCTTCAAAATGCACATTGGTTCCACACAGTAAATACTTGATTAAGGAGAAAAAAGGCTTGGTAAAATGCTTTGGGCATTATTTTACTCCCTACCCCTTCTTTTAAATAGTGCTTAATACATTAGTTATGCACTAAGGGAGGCCTTGGAGGCTCATTTTTAGTGTCAATGGTGAAGTGGATTGGAGTTGACTTGATTACCTCTCAGTGATTTTATTTTATTTTATTTATTTGTTTTTTTTTTTATTTGCAAAACATATGCATAGGTAGTTTTTCAACAATGACCTTTGCAAAGTTTTCTGTTACAAATTTTTCCCTCCTACTCCCCACCCCATCCCCTAGATGGAGGAAGTCTAATACATGTTAGTTATATTAAATATTTGACAGATCAAATATGTGTATATATATATATATATATTTATACAGTTATCTTGCTGTACAAGAAAAAAAAAACCTGAGAAGGAAGGAAACATCAATAGAGAGTGTGAAAATGCTATGTTGAGGTCCACACTCAGATCCCACAGGCCTCTCCCTGGGTGTATATGGCTTTCTTCGTCACTGAACAATTGGAACTGGTTTGAAACATCTCATTATTGAAGGGGACCATGTCCTTCAGAATTGATCATCATATAGTATTGTTGCCGTGTACAATGATCTCCTGGTTCTGCTGATTTCACTCAGCATCAGTTCATGCAACCTCTCAGTGATTTTATAAACCTGCACCTAGAGATTAGGTTCCCAAGTTAATTGTCATCAGGCCTGTCGGTCTTACTGAACTAAAGAATTAGAATAGCAAGTGTTGCTTTTTTAAAAGTGTTACTTTTTTAAGTTAGAGAATATGACCATAGATTTTTAGATCTGGAAGGAACCCTAGAGATAAAATTAGTACAACTTCCTCATTTGATAGAGAAGGAAACTGAGTCCTAGAGAAATGAACTGATTTCCATATCTTCTATGTGATTTACATTTCAAACTAGAAAAAAAGGAAACGTTCAAATTAGAAAATTTTATATATAAAAAAATAATAAAACCATGGTGGTATCAGTTTTAAAGCAGTATTCTTTCTATCATACCAATCCCCAACACTTGTCTGAATTAACAAGGAGTAGTACTCATTGACAACCTAATTAGTGTTTTGTGGTACTTTAAAGGATATAGAAAAAAGAAAACAATGCAAGAAGATATTAGAAGTGAAGAAATAACACCTGTATTTCTTTTATTATTTATTTATTTATTGCTGAGGCAATTGGGGTTAAGTGACTTGCCCAGGGTCACCCAGCTAGTCAGTATAAAGTGTCTGAAGTCAGATTTGAACTTAGGTCCTCTTGAATTCAGGGCTAGCTGCCCCTTAAAGCAATACTTTCTAAAATTTTTCCCATTGCCTTTTAATTCTAGTACCTCCCCCTTTTTAATTATTTCTTATTTATCCCCTCTATAGCTTGCTATGTATGTGTGTGTGTGTGTGTGTGTGTGTATACACACAAATGGTCCTTCCCATTTGATTATAAGTTTCTTGAAGCAAGGACTATCTTTTGCCTCTTTCTGTCTCCCCAACATATAACACATAGTAGGTGATTAATAAATCATATTAGAACATAGTAAGCACTTAATAAGTATGGATTGATTGATTTAAAGAATACATTTCCATTTTTTTAAAGCCAAAGACTTGTCTCTTAAGTTGATAGTCCAACTATGAAAGACTTAATTCTTCTCAGTGGTTCAGTGATCCAAAGCAGTTCCAATAGATTTTGTATGGAAAATACCATTTGCATCCAGAAAAAGAACTATGGAGATTAAATGTAAATCAACATATGCAATGTTCACTTCTTTTTTTCTGTTTTTTTTTCCTCTCCCATTGTTTTTCCCTTTTGCTCTGATTTTTCGCTCAACATGATTTATAAAGCAGTGTGTATTAACAATAAATAAATTTAAAAATAAAAAGAAACAAACAGAAGAAACTTGATAGTCATATTCTATTAGAGAAAGGAAAGAGAATAAGCATGAATATAATGCCTAACATATTCTAGGCACTGTGCTAAGAGCTTTTTGCAAATATCTCATTTAGTCCTCACAATAACCGCCCAAGGTAAATACTATTATCTCTGTTTTAAAGTTGAGGAGACTGAGGCTCAAACCTGTTGCTCAAAGTCACACAGCTATTAAATGTCTGAGGTCAAATTTGAACTCAAGTCATTCTGAGGTGATAACCATCACACTCAATCCACTGTGCCACCAACTGCCTATTATTAGATAGGTAATATTATTGAAGGTCAGATTCCACTTTTTTATATGCCAATATCCAACTGTTGTAATAAAAGTGTTTCTAAACCTTTCCCAATCTCCCATAGCAGTAAAGATTTGCTGAATTTATTTGTAAAAAAAAAAAAAAGCTTGCTATTATGTGATATAGCACACAATATGTGCAAAACAATTTTTATTTGCAAAATAATCCTCAGATATATGACTAAAAAAAGCACGAGCCAGGTATGTAGTGAGAGTCAGGGAGACAACTAGTGGACGGCCCATCTGTTGCATTGGTACCCATCTAATGGCAAGAGACCTAAAGGTAGGCCAAGAAAATATGAGTGGAGCCCTCATGTGGACGATCCTTGTAAGGCCGTGAAAGAGAACAGGAGAAGCTGTGGATGTCTACTGATCTGTTCTATTAGAAGGAACACCCACATGGATCATCCTATTTGGTCTCCCTCCCTAAGGTCTTCTAGTAATCCATCTTCTGTCTATGTAGCTGCCAAAATGATGTTCTTAAAGTACAGGCTTGATTATATCACTCCCCTGTGCAACAAATGCCAATGGTTTCCTATTACTTCTGGGAAGTACAGATTCCACTACCTTGTATTTAAAGTGCCTCACAACCTGGCTTATAAAGTATTATTCACTTTCATAAACTCTTCAGTTTAGCCAAACTGGTTTGCTTGCTGTTCCCAGAATCCAGCTTTCTAGTTTTGCCTTTGGGTCCTTTTTCCTAACTGTCCTGGTAAGTGCCATTTCCTCTTTCCTCATCTCTACTTCTTAGAATCAATTCCTGCCTACCTTCAAAGCTCAGTTCAGATGTTACCTCCTCCATGAGGTCTTTTCTGATCCCCATGGCTACTAATGTTTCTTTTTCATAAGTCACCTTGTATTCATTTTGTGTGTTTTGTGTATGTATGAATATGTCATTTTCTCTAATTTCCTCTAAGGTATTTAAGAGTCAGGGGCAGTTTCATTTTCATTTTGAATACATATAAATAAATACAACAGATCACTCCAGTCTTTGTATAGTACCTGGTATTTAAATGTTGGATTTTGCAAGCAAGTCAATGCTTGATTGACTGATGAGGTCATAAATGCATTGAAATATTAAATTCTCTTCAGTCCTAATTCATAGACTTGTAATAACAAAATTTAAAAAAATCTAATTGTATAGGGGAACCTCTCCCCCCCCCAACCTGCTAATTTATATCTGATGGTATATATTCCAGGGATTGGCAAGAAACCTGAAGAGCCCTTTATCTCCAGGTTCATTACACCAAGCACTCTCCTTTATCCAACTTGGATATCAGTTATCTCCAATGAGAAAGCCCAGAGCTATAGATTTCCTCATATAAACAAAAGGTTACTGTTCTATAATTGCATCTGGGGGATACTGGAATTGTTTGAGGAAGTTTTAAATTGGTATTGGTGTTTATTCTTTATCAGGAATTTAGACACCCTTGGAAGTTTCTGTTGAGGGCTTTGGTTAGTTATTGACAGGTAGGCAGTTTGAGTCTTTGATTAGAAATGTTCCTTCACTAAATTATAAACCTCCCCAGTTCATCTTGTTTAATCCTTTTGTATTCTTGATCCTCCATAAAGGTATTCACTATCAAAACCTCCATAATACCATCTATAGTTCTTTTGCAGGACCTGATTTTCTTTTGTGTTTCAGCTTAAACCTCAGGTATTATTTGCTTTCTTTTATCTCATTAGCAGAATCAGAAATACAGGTTGGCAAATCAGTTTTATATTTTGCCTAATTGTTGTACACCTTGCTGTCTAGGACAGCTAGGTGGTGCAAAGTGCTGGGTCTGAAGTCTGGAAGATGAATCTTCCTGAGTTCAATATGGCCTCTGACACTTATTAAGAAATGGCAAACTACTCCATTATCTTTGCCAAGAAAACCCCATAAGGGATCACAAAGAGTCAGACATGACTGAACAACAATAGTCTTCAGTCTAATTTGTAAATTCTCTTCTCTGGATCACAGAATTTCAGAGCTAGAAGGTACCTCAGCATTCATCCAATCCAGGGATGGCAAATCTTTTTTTTTTCTGTCAAGGACTATTTGGATATTTATAACATCATTTGTGGGCCACACAAAATTATCATTTTATAGAATTCAAGCAGTGGGAGGATTGTACTTAGCTTTCAGCTCATCATCACATGTGGTTGACTTAGCAAATGATTTTATAAGCTTTATATGACCCACAGGCCAGATCTGATACCTCTAAAAGAATCTCAAAAACAGCACATCTGATAGGTGCCTACCCTGTTTCTGTTTAAAGTCCTCAAATGGAGATGAACTCACTACTTTTCCTCCTTGATATCAACCTAAATCTGCTTCTTCGCAACATTCATTAATTGCTTCTATTCTCTGGGGTTAAGGAGAACTAATCTGATCTTTCTTCCATATCTTCAAATGATCTGATTTAATTTGGTTTCATGCCAAGCTTTTGGAGATTTAATAGTTAAATAGTGCCCTGGATTCCTCATCCATCTTCCTCCCGATCTCCATGCATTTTCACTGTTTTGTGAAGCAGTAATATTTATAATATCTGTCGATGTATTTTAAAAAAGCAAGCACTCTAAATTGATATTGTCATTGACTACCATGTATCCTAGCTTGGCAAGAAGATCAAATGCTGACACATTGAAACTATTTAGGGGATTTTTAACCTTTTTGTGGCAATGGATTCCTATCAATTCAGTTGGGTCCAATTTACTTAAGTTTAATTTGACAAAAATTTATTTAATACCTAGTATTAAATTCCAGCCAGTAGGCTAGGTGCTAAGGATGTTGAAACAGCAAAAACAAAAACAAATAAAAAATCAAACAAAAAAACCCAACTCAATACTCAAATAGTCTGGTATTAAGGAGCTTATAGTCTAAAATAACATGCACATGATTATCCATATAAATATGGCATATGTAAAAAAGAGATAACAAAGCAAATTTGTCAAGGCAGAGAAGAATACTAATAACTGAAAGGACAGGGGAACGTGTTTTATAAGGGCTGGAAATTTAAGCTAAGGCTTGAAGGGATTTAGATTCTAAGAGATGGAGGTGAGAGGAATGGGGAAAGCCTGTACAGATGTAGCGGGGTAAGAGAGAGAATGACCTGTATGAGAAATCTCAGTAAGTAGGTCAGTTTGACTGGCATGTTGAGTGCATAAAGAGTAATAGGAAATCTGGCAAGGGAGATCAGTTGATACAGTTAAACTTCGATTAAACAATGATGATCAAAGTCAATGTCATTTTCCATTTTCTGCTCCAATGGATGTATAAATAGGTCAGGGTAGAACTGTTGTCATTGGACACACTGTTGCAATTCTCTTCTTCTACTCTCCATTCTTTTCTCTAAAATAGAATACAACTCTAAATTATAGACCATCAGGTCAGGAAAGTGACTTCACCAAAATCATAAAGCTAATCAGTGGTGCATCTAGGACTAGAATAGAGTTCTACTGATTCTTAGTATTGAATCAAGAAGCAGCAAGATAGTTCAGTGCATAGAGTGCTGAGTCTGGAGTCAGTTAAAAGCTAATGTCAAATCTGGCCTCAGACACATGCTAAATGTGTGACCTGGCAAGTCATTTAACCTCTGCTTTAATTCACTGGAGGAGGAAATGGCAACCTGCTCCAGTATCTTTGCCAAGAAAACCCCAGGGACAGTCTGAGCATGGATATGAAAAACCTGGCAGGTAAGTGTCACAGTGGATAGAGTGCCAGGCTTGAAGTCAAAGAGGGCTTCATCTTTCTGGGTTCAAATCCATCCTCAGCTACTTACTAGCTGAGTGATCCTAGCCAAGTCACTTTACCTTCTTATGAAATCATTCCAGTATCTTCATCTAGAAAACACTGAATAAGGTCACAAAGAGTTGGAAATGAGTGAAACAATCAACAGCAAAGTCCTGAGGTGCTTTCTCTGTCTATCTCTCCTGTTTAAGCACCATTTAGAAGGATGGAGGTGGGAAAGCCAGAGATGTATGCTTTTTAAAGCTTTCCCCCCAAAACCTCACACAGGATTCAGTTTTATAATTATTTGATGTGCTTGTATTCTAATATTGCATAATTTAGCTATCTGGTTGTGTCTATCTCCCTATTAAACAACTAACAGAACACACCTTGAGGGTAGGGACTAACATGTAAATATTCTATCTCTTCTGTCATCTAGAACAGTGTTCTATAGGGTGTAAACACTTCACAGCTGAACATTTGGGAGAATTAAAAGGTACCAAAACTATAAATTTCAACTGGGCTAGAAAGTTAACAAGTCACTGCTGAATGGTTGTCCCCAATATCTAATTATCTGATAAATAACTCAGAGCAAGATGATGAAACCAACTAAAGTAGGAAGTAGGAAGGGAGTGCTGTAATTATTGAATGGAGATATATTAAAAATATAATTAATTCTCCCATTTAAAAACTAGGTGGGAAATAAGTTGCAATGGAATAGTGAATGGAAGCCAAAGCTAATGCCTTTTTTCATATAAAACATTAGTTGGCAATGTTAATGGCATCATCTTCACAAGCTATTTATTAACTGTATATAAACCCTCAGACTTGTGGTGCAGGATGTGGTATATTACAAGCTTTTCACAAGTCTCACCACCACTAATGTCAAACTGCATTTAATTCTCAACCCTGAAAAAAGAGTTCTCTTCACTCTTCATTGATCTAACCAGGCCCTTCCAAGCCCTATAATGAATTCTCCTTTTCCCTATGTATCATAAGCATAAAACCAAAGAATGTTAGAACTGAAAGGAGTATCAGAAATTGTCTAGTCCAACTCCCAATCCTCCTTATTTTATTTTTGATATTCAAATGATCTAAGAGCTCAGTACTGCGTTTTAAAACCTAGCTACAACTTTTCAACTTGTTTTTAATTTAATAATAATAATTCAAATTAAATGGTGCTTTAAAGTTTCAAAGCCCTTTACCTATTTTATTTCATTTGGATACTTTGCTGTAATTATCTACAATTACCTCATGAGGTAGCTACCACAGGTATTATTATCCCACATTATAAACGAGGAAACTAATTCTCAGACAGTTTAATGACTTGCCCATAGTTACCTAGGTACTAAGAATCAGAAGTGAGATTTGAACATTTTTGACTAATAGAGTTATAGAATTTCCGAGCTGGTGGGGACTTCAATGCCCATATAATAAAATACCTATCATGTTCTTCCAAATCTTCATTTCCAGGTTTAAACATCTTCAGTGCCTTTATCCTTTACTAGTACACCCAGAACTCAATGATTCTCACTACCACAGTTGTCCCTTCTCTGAACACTTTCTAGCTTATGAATATCCTCCTTGGAATGTGTTACCTAGAACTGTTCAAAATGTGATCTCAGGGCAAAGTACAATGGGACATCCTTACTCCCACATGTTGAATTTCTTATAATTTTGTCCAAGATCTCAATAGCTTTCTTGACGTGTCATTGGATATTGCTGTGACAACATCCAATATTGGATTGATAATATTCAATATTATCTTTTCTGTCTCTTTTTCTACCACTCTATGATAATCACTTTAGAAGTAGGAAGGGGCCATATAGTATAGGGAAATAAGAAAAATGAGCCCTTGAGAGGTTACATAAGACTACTATATCAAAAGTCAACTGGAGGTTCAATGGTTAGAGCATTAGGCCTGGAGTCAGGAAGATCTGAGTTCAAATCTGGCCTCAGATCCTGGGCAAGTTACCTAATTCTATTTGCCTCAGTTTCCTCATCCACAAAATGAGAAGGAAATGACAAATCACTCCAATATCTTTGCCAAGAAAAACCCAAATGGGGTCTCCATTTGGAGACTAAATAATGCTGAAACTAACCAAATAGTTAAGTTTCTCCCTGTCTAACTAAACAAAATAATGCTGAAAACATTCAAGAAGAAGGTGTTAAAATAGTTGAAAGACTACTATCCTGGGAGTCAGGAAACCTTAAGACCATCCTTAGTTCTGCTACTTTCTTGATCATTTTTTGGTCAAGTCTTTTCACTTTTATAGGCCTCAGCTTCCTTATTGTGAAATGAAGGGAGGGAAATAAATGATCTCAGTGGTCCTTTCCAGATCAAAGATTCTGTAGTTCTTTTTTTTTTCCTGTATAAGCAAAATAAATTTTATTGGTTTTGACAATGATACATAACTTTATTGAAATATTTTACATAGTTTCTCATGAATGGAAAGCTCAAGTAATTATCTTTCTCTTCATTCTACTTGTTACTCCTGGGACAGATGTGTAGAGGTCCAGAGATGTCTTTTCCATTTAGAAAGCAAGGAGAGAAACAAGGGTGAAGGGGACCTCGAAAAATCTCATTTGGGGGACTATAGATTATAGTTCTATCTGTAGCATTGTAAAATGCTATGTGCCCTCTTTCATAATCAAGGAAAATGCCCACCTTGTGAATAGGTTGGCATAAAGGAACTTTTTGATTTGAATACCGTAAGTGAATATCATCACCACATGTGAAGGCTACAAGGGTAAATTTATCTTCATGTAACTTCAGGATTTTGCCCTTCCTTCTGATAGATTGTTTACAGATGCCCACTTCCCACTCCCTGTTATTCCCTACCATTACTTCCCAGTAGTGTTTCCCTGAAGTGAACCTCTGGCTAGCCAAGACACAGAGAGCAAAATCAAATCTTTCTGGGTTGTCAGGTACATCCTGTGGGACAGAACCATATTTAACACTATGCAAATTTTCAGACAGGATGAGATGAGGATTGGCTGTTTTAGGATCCAGACATATATGTCTGTGGAAAGTCAGTAGCATTTCTGTCATTCCAGTGATGGGGTGCATGCTCCATATGGGTGAAGCAGCAATTAAATTTTCAAGAAGCAGGTCCATGCTCCTTTCCAATGGGCCTTTTGCATCCTGCAGCATTTCAAAAGGAAGCTTGTCATAATTCTTCTCTATTTCTGATATCACCATTTGTAGATTGCAGATCTTTTGGTTCATTTTTGTCTTGCTCTCCTCAAACTTTGCCAGGTTGTCTTTTATTTCTTGGTCCAGTAATTGCAGATGTAGCTCTTTTTCTTCTGACAAGAACTGGTGCTTTTTCTCAAATTCAGACTTAACAGATTGCTTTTGAGCCTTGATCCTCTCCACAAGTTTCTTGTCTGAATTTGTAAACATATTAATGACCTTTTGAAACAAGGTTTTCTTGTTCTGTGAATTGTCTCTTGCTTCCTTGTCCAATGTTTGCAATTTCATTTCTTCTTCCTCCCGAAAGAACTGGTTCATTTTCTCATATTCAGATACAACCAATGTTTTGAGAGTGTATCCCTCTTCTTCCCACTGTGCCTCTCTGACTTCCTCAAATTCCAATTCCATTTGAAATTCTTCCTTCTTACTCCTTAAAATATTGCATGTAGCCTCGAGCTTCTCCATGCACTGGCTGACAGCCACTTCCAGGGGAAGAACTTTGTGCTCCTTATGATCTGGGCTTAAAAAGCAAAGTCCACATAAGGCTCTCTGGTCCTCCTCACAGGACAAGGTCTCTTCTTTCCTATGTTTGTCACAGGTGGGCAGATCTGTGATGGTCTGGAGTAAGTGAGGTCTGAGCATTTTGCTAATGTTAGCCAGATTCTGCAGCCTCCTATTGTACACAATTTCTTCACATGCAATAGTTGTCTTGCGAATTGGGCAGGTTTTTGGTGTGTACATTTCCTGCCAGAAGCTGAGAAGACACTCTTTGCAGAAGGTATGGCCACATTTAATTATCACTGGGTCAACGAAATAGTGAAAGCACAGGAGACAGGTGGCATCCAGTTTGAGGCTTTCAAACCAGTTTTTGGCATCCATGTTTCTAGACCTTTCAGTCCTTTTCTTAGATATAGTCAACACAGGATATAGAATTAGTTCCTTCCCTCGATTCTGTAGTTCTAAAATAATGTGCACATTAAACTCATCTACATGATGAGAACCTCAAGGAAAAGAGGGATCATTTCTTAATTTTATTTCTATCTCTCAAAGCTTCTAGCACAGTACTAAGTGAGTAGTACATGATGAATAAATTCTGAATGTTTGGCTGATTACAATATTACAATATGAGTAGTAGAGAGCAAAATATTTATGCCTTCAACAATTCAAAAACATTGCCTCATAGCCTAGGCACTGGTGTTATAAAGACAAAAATGAATTCTGGGAGTGATGATCCATATTTATAATCTCTGTTGCTGGGGAGACTGAAGTTGGAGGATCATTTGAGCTCTAGAATTCAGAGCTGCAGTTGGGCTAATGCCTATGGGTTGTGTGCATTATGATTGGTGTGATGACCACCCAGGAGTAAGGGGCAGACCAGTTTGTCAAAGATAAGCAAACTGGCCCACGTCAGAAATGGACTTCTGCACTGAGACTGGGCCAGTGAGTAGTGAAAGCACTTCCAGCTTGGATTAGATAGGAAGAATCTGTCGAGAGAGACAGAGAGAGAGAGAGAGAGAAAAGAAAGAGACAGAGACAGAGAGGGGAAGAGAGAGAGACAGAGAGGAGGAAGAAAGAGAGAGAGAAAGAGAGAGAAGGAGAGAGAGAGAAGGAGAGAGAAGGAGAGAGAGGGAGAGAGAGAGAAGAAGAGAGGGAGAGAGGGAGAGAGAGAGAGAGAAAGAGAGAGAGAGAGAGTAAGAGAGAGAGAGAGAAACAATTTCTACCTTCATTCTATTGGGGAAGGGAGGTGGAGGTTGATAGGCATATAACAGGTACATAGGTAAGCAGATAGAACGTAATTTAATGAGGGAAGTTTTAATAACTAGGTAAATCACAGGGGAGGTAACACCTGCTAAACACTGAAAAAAAAAGATCTTGGTCTTTTTGAAATTTGATCCCTCTAATGGCATCTGTGAAAGTTCAACTTATGTAAACTTGTAAATGTAGGATACTGACCACATAAGTGGTATAGGTCTATAGATTGACATCTGTTAGTAATTAAGGGCAATTAAAAGGTCTATACTAATAAAGAATGCTATTGCCAGTTCAGCAGACAAACCTTATAGAGTCATTTTATTCTTTTTTTCTGGAGTATCCATATATTTCCCAGAAATTTAATTTCCTTTTTTAAGGTGCATTTCTCCAATTTAGTTAATAAATGAGACAAAGGAATTAAAAGACCATTAAGACCAATTCATCAGTATGTTGTTGTTCAGTCATTTCAATCATGTCTGACTCTTTGTGACTGCATTTGGGATTTTCTTGGCAAAAATATTGGAATGGTTTTTCACTTCCTTCTCCAGATCATTTTACAGATTAGGAAACTAAGGCAAACAGAGTTAAATGACTACTCCAGGGTTTACAGAGCTACTAAGTATTATCCTATTTACTGCATCACCTCATTGCCCAATTCATCTACATCCAGTACTGGAAGTAGATGAGGTATCAGCAAAAGAAATAATCCATAATGAGCTCAACAAGTCTTGAAATATTGAATTCTCAAACCTCTGACAAGCTGAAGGAGCACTGAACAAATAGACATATAGATGTATATATATATACATACATATACATCATATATATGTATATATACATATATCAAATATATGTATATATACATATATATATATAGGACATACAGGATTTAGATGGTCATCTTTCATTGAGTAGTTTTTCATATCCATATCAGATTGTGTGGATCTGTGGATCAAATATGGTAGAGAGGTATCAATGATAAGAGATTGACTAGGTTCTAGATGGCCTTATCTTTCAAGGGTCTATATTCATAACTTCATACTCTTCTTGGCAAATGGTTCCAGGCTTCCACTGGGAGATAATGTAGACCTAGATGAACTTCTTCTATTTCTTTCATAGAAATTCTTTTTGATCTATGGTGTCTGACTTAGGCAATATGTTGATCAAAATTGGGGCTTCCAGGACAAGGTTAATTGTACCACCTTACAGACTATGTGGTAGTGACTACTCTGCCTCCATAGTTCTACAAGCATAGTGAAAGTCCTGGGGCTTTACATTATAAATAAGCAATAGTCAGAGGCACTATAGCTGAATAGTAGTATACATCTGCTCCAAATAATACTTCTGGCAGCATTAGAAGTGAAATGTGATTTTCTATATCCAATCAATGGGTGAAATATGATGTGCCTCAGTGGTTTCCCAATACTAATGAAAAGTGAAGAAAATGGGTTATTGGGACTTTGAGAGCCTCAACTTTCTAAAAGTTGTCTGCATATGTAAAGCATCAAAAAATCAGGAAAGAGTTGGCACATTCCCTGGCAAAGAAGTCAGTTATTTTATACCTCAGCACCCATTCAGCTCCACTGACACTCATTTAACCTATAATTCTTTTTTAGCCTATAATTTCTTTACTTTTTGTCTAGGCCCTATGGTTTCATTGTATGAATTTACAATGAGGAAGCTCTCTGCAATTGCTCTTCAAGTTACTGTCTTAGAAAGATTCCTGGGCACTAAGAGGTTAAATTACTTGCCCAAACTCACACAATCAGTTTGTCAACAATAGTACAGGAAACTCCATCTTCCTGACTCTGCAGGCTTGGTCTTTATCTTCTGTGCTTCTGTCTTTAACATAAAATTCTTTTTTTTTTGTTTTGTTTTGTTTTTATTTTGATGATATTTATTTTATTTTATTATATATAAAGATAATCTTCAACATTCATTTTTGTAAGATTTTAAGTTCCAGATTTCTTTTTCCTTCCTTCCCTTAATTCCTCCTCCCAGAAAAAGCAATCTGATATAAGTTATACATGTACAATAATTTTTTTACACATTTCCATATTAGTCATGTTGGGAAAGAAAAAATTAGAAAAAAAGAGAAAATCATTAGAAAGACAAAAACAAAAAATAGATGAAAATTGAAGGCTTCAATTTGCATATACTTTCCATAGTTCTTTTTCTGGCTATGAATGCCATTTTCTATCCCAAGTCTATTGGAAATTTCTTGCATTGGTGTATTACTAAGAGCTAAGTCTGTCATAGTTGATCATCACATAATCTTGCTATTAATATGTACAATGATTTCTGGGTTCTGCTCATTTCATTCAGCATCAGCTCAATGCAGTCTTTCCAAGCTTTTCTAAAATCATCCTGTTCATCATTTCTTATAGGACAATAATATTCCATTACATTTATATACCATAACTTATTCAGCCATTCACCAACTGATGGGCATCCACTCAATTTCCAATTCCTTGCCACCACAAAAGAGCTGCTACAAACATTTTTTGCACATGTGGGTCCTTTCCCCCCTTTTATGATCTCTTTGGGATACAGTCCTATTAATGGCACTGCAAGATCAAAAGATATGCAGTTTTGTAGCCCTTTGGGCATAATTTCTAATTGCTCTCCAGAATGTTGGACCACTTTACAACTCCAACACCAACAGTGCAGTAATGTCCCAGTTTTCTCATATCCCTTCCAACATTTATCATTATCTTTTCCTGTCATCTTAGCCAATCTGAGACGTATGAGTTCTGACTACTCAGAATTGTTTTAATTTGCATTTCTCTATTCAATGGTGATTTGGAGAATTTTTTCATATGAATAGAAATGGCTTTAATTTCTTCATTTGAAAATTGTCTATTTATATCCATTGACCATTCATCAACTGAGGAGTGATTTTTACTCTTATAAATTTGACTCAGTTCTTTATATATTTTAGAAATGAGGCCTTTGTCATGAACACTGACTCTACAAATTGTTTTTTCAGCTTTCTGCTTTCCTTTTAATCTTAGTTTTGTTTGTGCATAAACTATATAAATAACAAAACTAATGGGAATCATATGTTTATCTCAATACCTGCAGAAAAAGCTTTTGTCAAAATACAGAATCTATTCCTATTGAAAACACTAGAGAGCATAGGAATAAATGGAGTTTTCCTTAACATAATAGGCAATGTCTCTCTTAAACCATCAAGTGTTATATGTAATGGGGATAAGCAAGAAGCATTACTACTAACATCAAGGGTGAAACAAGGATGCTCAATGTTATTACTATTATTCAACATTGAACTAGAAATGTTAACTTTAGCAATAAGAAAAGAAAAAAATGAAAGGAATTAGAATAGATAATGAGAGAACAAAACTATCACTCTGTGCAGATGACATGATAGTATACATAGGAAATCTTGAAGAATTAATAAAAAACTACTTGACATAATTAACTTTAGCAAAGCTGCAGAATATAAAACAGATCCACATAAATAATAAGCACTTCCATATATATTACCAACAAAGCCTAGCAGCAAGAAATAGAAAAAGAAATTTCATTTAAAATAATTGTAGAGAATATAAAATATTTGGAAGTCTGCCTGCCAAGACAAACTCAGGTACTATACAAATACAATTATAAAACACTTTTCATACAAATCAAGTCAGATGAAACCACCAAAAATTATTTTATAGAACTAGAAAAAATAATAACCAAATTTATCTGGAAGAATGTCAAGAAAGAAAATTCAAGAATATAAAAGAAATTAATTTTTAAAAAAGCAAAGGAAAGTAGCCTAGCTCTACCAGATCTAAAACTATATCATAAGTTGGCAATCATCAAAACTGTTTGGTACTGGCTAAGAAATAGATTAGTAGTTCAGTGGAACAATATTCTACTATTTGATAAACCCAAAGATTCCAATTTCAAATAAGAATTCACTATTTGACAAAAACTGGTGGGAAAACTAAAAAATAGTATGGCAGAAACTGGAACAACATCTTATACTCTGTACCAAAATAAGGTCTAAATAGGTTCGTGATTTAGACAAAAAGGGTGATACCATAAGCAAATTAGGAGAACAAGGAATGTTTGCCTGTCAGATCTATGGAGAAGGGAAAAATTTATGATGAAACAAGAGAAAGAGGACATTATAAAATGCAAAAACCCTCATTTCTAAAATATATAGAGAACTGAGTCAAAGTTATAAAAATACAAGTCATTCCCCAATTGATAAATGGCTAAAGGATATGAACAGACAATCGTCAGATGAAGAAATCAAAACCATCTACAGGTATATGAAAAAATGTTCTAAATCACTAATGATTAGACAGATACAAATTAAAATAATTCTGAGTTTTACCTCACACCTATCAGATTGCCTAAGGACAGGAAAAGATAATGGTAAATGTTGGAGGAGATGTGGGAAAACTGGGATACTACTGCACTGTTGGTGAAGTTGTAAAATGGTCCAAACATTCTGGAGAACAATTTAGAACTATGCCCAAAAGGGTATAAAACTGTGCATACCCTTTGATCCAGCAGTGTCTCTACTGGAAGTATATCCCAAGGAGATCATAAAAGAGGGAAAAGCACCAACAAGTGCAAAAAATGTTTGTAGCAGCTCTTTTTGTGGTGGCAAGGAATTGGAAATTGAGTGGATGGCCGTCAATGAGTTAAGGTATATGAATGTAATGGAATGCTGTTATTCTATATGAAATGATAAACAAGATGATTTTAGAAAACCTTGGAAAGTTTTAACATGAACTTATGCTGAATGAAGTGAGCATAACCAGGAAATCATTGTATATAGTAACAGCAAGATTGTGTGATGATTAACTGTGATAGATTTGCCTCTTTTCAGCAATGCAATAATCTAAGATAATTCCAAGAGAATAGAGATGGAAAATGCTATCTATATCCAGAGAAAGAACCAGAGTCTTAATGCAAATTGAAGCATATTCTCTTCACTTTTATTTTCTTTCTTATGACTTTCCCTTTTGTTCTGAGTCTTTTTCACAATATGGCTAATGTGGAAATACTTTTAATATGATTGTACAAATATAACCTATTGCTTACCATCTTGGGGAGGGAGGAGTTAAGGGAAGGTTGTAGAAAAGTTTGGAACTCAAAACTTTACTAAGATGAATGTGGAAAACTATCTTTACATATAATTGGGAAAATATAATACTATTAAGTTAGAAAAAAGAAATGGAATATTTGATATGTTGTCTGAGAACAGCTTAGAAGAAAGAAACTTGAAAACTCAAAGGGAGTGAGCGTTAGCAGTGGAGAGGGAAAGATCAGGGATAGTCAAGTGTAGAACTGCTATTTGAAACAGATAAAATAATAGCAGAAGTTACAACTGACAA
>JAJPUD010004024.1:3000-73345 GCA_023553655.1 Myrmecobius fasciatus
ATATATACACACACATGGATGGCCCCATATTATCTATTTGTACCACTATATATGCCCACATATAAGTGATATATGTATGACACACACACACAGTCCTAGAGATCAAGAGTTATGATTGTAATGTCCTCTGTTCGCTATCCAGGACAGCTGGCCCTTTAATCAATATTTTCATTGAAGTTTACAACATTGGCACCAATAGCCCTAATAGACCCATTCCCAGGGAAGAGAATCTCTGGTTATTGCTTAGAAAATACCCAGATTCTCAGGGATCAGATCATTTTCCCCACTGATTCCTGGTGGGGAGGACGTAGGAAACAGGAAATGATCGACTTCTTCTTTTTCCAAAGCACACTTCCCATGATATTGTATAATCCCCAGAATGCATGGGATGGGCCATCAGCTGTGACTTTATGTGAATGTGAATGTGGGAGCCTGGATAAGCCACCTGACGGTATTTTTTTTGTCACTCTGCATAAACATGAGATTAATCTAAACAAAGGCCAAATTGCCTTTGTGAACATCAGGAGAAAATTCAGTTGCTGAATATGGCTTTTCCTCTTCATGAGGCTCTTGGGATGTGATTTTGAGAGCCTCGTCACAGACTTTACTAGCAGTTGTCATTGGAACGGTCCTTAGAATGTCAAATGTCAGAGGGGGCAGAGGGACTTGATCATTCAGAACTGGGAATGTTCCCCTGGGGAAGTACCTCAGGACCTCCATGTTCTTTTAGTCCAGTTTCCTCCTTGTACAAAGGGATGTGGACACGTCAAAGAGCATTCTACATTCCAGATAAATTGGTTCACTTGATGTTGCTTTGGAATAGATTTCCTCTTCCCTTCCTTCCCCACAATAAAACCCTCCTGTCTTCTGCCTTTCAGAATCCCTAGCTTCATTCAAAGCTCAGCTCAGGTGCTATTTGCTTTGTGAAACCTTTTCTGCTTCCCCTGGGAGTTGTCTGTCTGTCCAGCCCTCTTTCCCTCCCTTCTCCCTATCTATTTACATGGTATAGCCCCAATGATGGGCAGTCCGGTGGACAGAGCCCCAACCCGGAGTCAGAAGGCTCATCTTTGTGATTCAAATCCAAGCTCAGATACTTCCTAGCTGTGTGACCCTGCATGAGGCACTTCACCCATTTGCCTCAATTCCTCATTTGTAAGATGAACTGGAGAAGGAAATGGTAAATCATTGCAGAAACTTTGCCAAGCAAACCCCAGAAAAACTTCACAAGTGAAAAATTCAACAACAAAAGCCCCTAATCATCATAATGCAAGCTCAGAAGGATGAGATCTGACTTTTCTTCCATCTGTGTAACTGTGTAATATGATATTTTGCACACAGTAGGTGATTAATAAATGCTTGTTGGCTTATATTTGCTTACAAATGTACTTAAGGACATGTGGTGGCACAGATGGGTGCAGAACCCAAATCTCTTGGATTTGGGGCCAGAGGCTGCCGCCTGCTTCATACAGTCTTTTATGTTCACCTTTACATTCGCTCACCCGCTCTCCTGCCAGACAAACAAAAGACTTGGATATCGCCAAGATCGTCTGTCAGTGCCAGATGTCAACACGAATGCTGTGGCTAACCACAGGGTGGATTCCCTGTTAGCCATCAATGACCCAAATACTCGGATTATTCATGCTCCAGTAAAGACCTCTGGCTTTCTAGACACTGGCAACAAGGATTGAAATCAGGCTTGTATTCTTAGCTCAATGTCTTCTCTTCAGAAGAAGGCATTTTGTTTTTCTGGTTTGTTCATTTGATTTTAGTTTAGGAAGATCTAATGAGAACATGGTGGAGATCGGACAAAAGTCAGTCAGCTTTGGGTTGTATTCCCCAATGTGTATGACATGGTTACTCTCCCGTGAAACACATCTGAATTATCATGGCAAATTCTGGTTAGTACAATTCAAAAGAGATATACAATGAGAAGAATATGTTTATGTAAGTTTTCTTTATAGCTTTAAAGTTATCAAAGCACTCCATATTTCTGTGTACCTAATATTTATTATATTATACATATTATATATGTGGGTACATATGTGTATATATACAACATATATACACATACACATTCTATACCCATAAATATCTTCCTTCCTTTCTTCCCTCCCTTTCTCCTTCCCTCCTTCTCTCCTTCTTCCCTTCCTTCCTCCTTTCTTCCTTCCATCCATACATCTATGCATCGCTTTAATGTAAGAGGGCAATTCCCCTATGTAGAGTGAAGGATGTGGAAAACATTTCATATGATAAATAGTTGGAGGAACTGGGTGTGCTCAGCTTGGAGACGAGCAGACCCAGCTTTCGAGCCATTGTTGGGAAAGAGTTGGATCTTTCTTCTTCACTTTGGCGCTGCTTCAGTGTCTTTCTCTACAAGAGGCTGCTTGAAGAAGCAGAGCAAGGGCTCACCTTGAAGTCAAGAAGAATTATGGCCAGATCTTGCTCACCTCTGACACATAAGGATTATCGAGCCTCTCAGGGCTTTAAGTGATTTCCTAAAACTATCAAGCACTATGAGGAAACTGTCGGTTATCCTCCCTTGTCTAAGAGCCACTTGAGAGGAAGGACGACTGTCTCTGGCTTTTCTGTGTATTCCCAGTGCCTGGCACAGAGCCTGACTCATAGTAGGCTATTGTCTGACTGGAATTACAGATGAATTGTATAAATGTTTTCTTCCCATGGAGCAGAAAGTTTAAAGTATAAAGTATAAAGCAGAAAGTATAAATGAGTCACTCAGTCACTAAACATTTATTAAGTGCCAAGTGCTTACCAGACCTTGTGTTAAATGTGGAGTATCTGTATATATGTATACACCCATACATGTGTGTGATATATCTATATATGTATTTACTCACACATCCACGTGGAAGCGAAGATTGAAGGAAAGTAGGTCCTCGTCAGTTGGAAGTATGTCATTTCTTAGGGATGCAATAGCATGTCATTGAAAAGTCAGAAAAGAGGAATATGAAGGAGTCAGAGAAAGTTGGAAAACTGGTAGGAACTGCACCAGAGGAAAATATGAAGAACTCTGGAATAATCTGTGCAGCGACTGAAAAATGTCAAGGAAGGCAACATGGAAAGTCTTCGACCCTGATCAATTCAGTGACTTCAATGCAATAGGAGCTGATGTAGCAGTAATTCAAGAACTAAAAAATCCAGTCCTTAGGTTTCTCAAAAGGACGAGCCTAATGACATCAAAATGAATTATTTGACACCCAAAATGTCTGTAATGTTTCTTCTGCACCTTGCGTCAAATGACAAGGCAGTCCAGAGCCACTGGGCTCCATTTCACTCGTATCCACGGTGGTCATCTCCATACTGCCTCTATTCCATCCATTAACTCCATCCCCCACAACTTGATTCTCTGCCCCGGTTCCTGGATAGATGAGCTTACGTTTTATCTTGTGCAGAAACGGGTCTCCATGAGACTTCTTATCTGCCTCTGCGCCATGCTTCATTCCTCCTTTCAGTTCCCCTTGTAGCTTCTTTTTTCCCAGGAAAACATAGGCTCCTCGAGATTAAGACTGGCTACTTTGCTTGCTTGAATTTATGTCCCTAGTACTTAGTCCAGTGCCTGTCAAGTAGTAAGTGATTCATAAATACCCTGTCACGTCTATCTATTGTATCTATCTGTCAAACTATCATCTGTCTGTCTATCTACCTGTCTGTCTGTCCATCCATCCATCCATCCATCCGTTTGCCTATCATATTCTCATTCCCTCTTCCACCCCTTCAACATGATACCTAGTGGAAGTCTAAAGAAAGTAATTATTTATCACTTCAGGAACCAATTACTATAAAAACCATAAAGAGATTTATGAAGTCCATAAAGTGTAAGTCAGCCAAGTAAGTATTGTAGTTCAGGATAGAAAAAGGAAAAGTGGTAACTTGAAACCACAAAAGAAAATTCAACATGGCAGTCAGAGGTACCCGGTATTTTATTACGTCTCTACCCTCTTTGCCTGTGGAGGCTGCAAAATGTCATGCTAAGGACACTAGGTTTCAAGTCAGAGACCCTCAGTTATAATCTTAACTCTGCTATTCTGCTATTTACTACCTCCTTGATCTTGTGTGTATGTGTGTGTGTGTGTGTGTGTGTGTGTGTGTGTGTTTTCTGAATGTGCCTTTGCTGGACCTCTGCAAAATGGGATGCTTGAATTAGATGATCTTTGAGTTCCCATGATCCTATGAAACATTTGGTCAACCAGGTTTCATTAAGGCTAGCTACAAATTGTAGCAGTATCTCCTGCACCATTTTTCTAGGAAATATATTCTATGGAAGTGGCGTGGTTTTAGAGAAAACCTCTTACTTCTGTCTTCTATCTTAAATATTAATTAAATTTGTTTTGGTCCAATGTGAGTGTGGCAATTTTACTGTATGGAAATAGGTTTAATTTCCTCCTTATTTTTATTTAATTATGCACACATATATATGTATATATATATATATATTTCATTTTAAATTTATGGAATAAATGAGCATTTCCAATACACAGTATAAGAAAGATGTTTGCATATAAAACTGCAAATCTAACATGTAAATTTCTTTTTCCCCCTTTTTCCCCACTTGCCTCCTTCCTATCTTAGACATTTTTACTTTAAATATATATCAAGTCCCCTTTCATCCCAGGGAAATAACATGACCCCAGACAACTTCCAGGCTAAGATTTTTCTTGTCAAACTATTTCAAGCCTAGGAATAATTAGTTCCAAATCAGCTTTGTAAACAACAGGAAAATGCCCTTTGTCCGAGACCTGGGATCAGACATCTTGTGCCTAGCACCAGCCCAGCCATATAAATAGGGAGAGGGACAGAACTGTGCTTCCATTGAGCAACCAGGAGAGGAAACTTTGACCAGTACAGTTTGACCTCTTCTTTACAACTCATGATCTTCGGGAGTTGCCATGAGATCTAAGAGTTCAAGTAACTTACCTAAATATGAGTGTGAGTTAGAATTGGAGCCAAAACCTTTCTACTAGAAGAACAGCTCCCTAGCCATTGAACTACACTGCTCCTCTAGGTTTAATAGTATTTGAAATGCATCAGCATAGACTTAAAAGCCAATATACCCAATTTTGCCCTACCCATGAGCCCAATATCAAACAAAATCCTTTGGTAATGATATTGCTCAGGGATAGTTGCCTTTACTGAAAGAAAACAAAGACTTGAAGCAGACACAAAACTACAAGCCCTCAATTTCTTATTACTCTTATTATTATGTCCTATATTGGACATGTGGTACATGGAGAAATCCCAGAGCTGTAAGGGAGCTCTTCTGGTCCATCCTGCTCATGTATGAAGCAATGTATACCTGACATTCTCCAGTGGGGACAATATGCTCCATAATTGTTTGCTCATCCTCTGCTTGAGTACTTCCAAGAAGGAAGATCCCTCTACCACTCATGGCAAACCATCCCACTGTTTGGAAATCTGAATTGTTAGGAAGGTAGTTTTTTTCTCCCTGAGATTGAAATTAAAATATATATCTTTGCAATTTTCCCCCTTAGCTCCTGATTCTGCCCTCTGAGGTCATGTAAAATAAATCATATGACAGCTGTTAGACACTTGGCCATAGTTATTCTACCACTTGTGAGTCTTCTCTTTACCAGGCTAAACAAATCTAGTTTCTTCAACCTCTCTTCATAGATCATAAACTCAAGGTCCTTTATCATTCTAGTTGACTCCTCTGGACGCTTCTTAGTTTATCCCCAGAAGTGAATACAGTATTCCATATGAGATCTGATAAGGACATAATATAGTGAGACTCACTTTCTTGGCCTTGGAAGCTATAGTTCTCCCCCTTAATGCAACTCAAGATTATATTAGTTTGACTTAGATTAGATGACCCCTATTGATCTTGTAGTCCACTAAAATCCCCAGATCCTTTTCACAATTGCTTTTATATGGTGGTTTATTTTTTGTATCCATGTTCTTAATCCAACAAAGGAGAAATATATACAGACTAGCGACATAGAGATGAAATGGGAGATCATAGGCAAGGTGAAGGCACTCAGATTAAGGGGGAATCAAAAAATGCTTTGTGGAGAAGTAGAATTTTAGCTAGGACTTGAAGGAAACCAGAGAAACTAGGAAGCAGAGATGAGAAGGGAAAGTATTCCAGATTGGTTTTATCTGTGGATTTCATGATTTTACCATCACTGCCTTTATCCAAACATTTATGCCCTCCAAAAAAAGAAAAGATTCAATATTTTCAATTTGATCTTTTTCTCTAGAATACGTGGAATCTTGAAATGCTATTGAACTTACTGATGACTTGGGAAATCCATTTTTATTGCCCTGTGTTGTTCTTCCAAATATGTGAATAGACCTGGAATTTTAGGAAGAAAATTAAGAGAAGCATAGGAAACGTTCCCAGGCCAACAGAAAGATTGCCCAGTTATAAAATATAAGGATTAATGTTCTCATCATACTTTTGCTTCCATTTGTGAAGCACACATTTATGAATGACTACAGATGATGCTTGTGAGATCATGTTTTCAGAAAGGGGCTGGGTGATGTCAAAATATAATAAGTAGAGGTGATTAGAACAATCACTGACAGAATCAAGATGTAGACAAGAAAACCAGGAACTCTAAAAGTCAGGAGATGCTTTCTTGAGAATATAAACATTCTGACTGCTGGGATATGTACAGGAAGGTAGGAGTTGTAGTAGCATTTGAATCCTGGGAGATCTGCTCAAAGATCATAATACACGTTCCTGGCTGTGTTGGCACAAATGATCATGGACTCATTCTGCCTCCTGAAAACCATGCCCTTTAATGACATTGGCAAGCATTATCTAACCCTGCCTCCATAATGTGCTGCCTGTCCACATGCCAACATGGCATCCAGGATCTAGCCTTATTTCCCTGCTTCGATGGATGCATAAGAACAGTGATTTTCTTTTTTAATTTAATTTTTATTTTCAGTTTCACATTCTCTTTCTTCCTTTACCCATTCCCCTGCTCTTTGAGAAGGCAGGAAATACAGTTTTCATCATACATACACAGTTATGCAAAACTTATTTCTGCATTAGCCATATTTCAACCAAAAAAGCAAAAAAGTAAAAAAAAAATCAATGTACACTCTTTATCTAGGAGTGGATAGCAAGCTGTGCTATGAATCTTTGGCACTGGGGTGGATCAGAGTATTAAGTTTTTCACAGCTGATTGTCCTTACAATATTTCTGTTACCCTATAGGTTATAGTAACAGAAATGTTGTTATTCTGATTCTGCTCACTTCACTTTGCATCACTTCGTATAAGAGAACAGCCACTTTCTTTTTTATAGTTTTAAACAAAATTTATTTATTCAAAACTTAAATACAAGAGAGAAAAAACATAAAAAAGAAAAAAACCCAAAATTATTATGTACACAGCAGAACATGAGGATTCAAAATATAAAACAATAAATTTCCATTTTAAGAAAGTCTTAAAATTAGATTAAATAAATACTACATATTGCATTCAGAGCGTCCAACTTTTTTGCTTCCCTGTAGGTTTTCAGTTGTTCTGTGATGTGTACTTTTTACTTTATTCTTTTTCCCCACATCTCCCCTAAGAAGATAACAATATATGTGTGTGTGTGTTACATATGCAGAGATGGCCATAATAATACACATATATACACTTGTATATTCATAAGCTTCTATATAAGTCCGTTCTACAGTTGTTGACCTCTGTTTCTCTGAAGGTGAATAACCCCATGTTCCTAAGTCCAAGTCTTTCCATATTTTTCTAAAATCCACCAACATCATTTCTTACACCATAGCAATATTCCAACCTTATACTGTCTAGTTATCTTAAATATTCTAAAACAATACTGATTAATATGGCTGACATATAATTTTTCTGTTTTACTGATCTATTTATAAACTAGATTTGTAAAAATCTAGTTTAGCTTTAACTTTATCTGAGATCATTGCCTACTCTCCAGCTTTTTTTTTAAATTCCTGATCATTATTATTATTTGCCCACGTTTTATTTCCTCTCCCTGGTGATTCCTCTGCTTTACTTCTACGCCAAACCTTGCCTTGCTGTTACTAAACCTATCACCCCTCCAAGCATTTCCCTCTTAGCTTCTTCTCTGACTTGATCCCTCCCCCTTTACCTCATTCCCATTAATCCACACACCCTTGTGTACTCCCCGATTAGTCAATAAATAACAAAGCTATTCTGGAAATCATGGAAGTACTAAGTGATGAAAATCAAAAGACAACATCTCCTAGAAAACTCAATGGAGGTCCTATGACGTTGCATTAGAGTTCACTCAATTCTCAGCACCCCCACAGGAGCCTAGACCGTGGGCTGGAGTCCTGGAGTCCCACATTCAAATCCCCTCTCAGACATCCAGTAGCAAGTGACCTGACCTCATCTGTCCAGTCTCAGTTTCCTCATCTGTAAAATGACACCTGGAGCTCTCCCCCGGGTTGCTTTGAGAACTACAGGAGATGATGTCCAATGATCCCTGGACGTTGAAGTTCTATGTGGATGTTCCTTCTCGTGCCCATCACTGTCCTCCTCATAACCAGATGTAAAGTCCCTTCAGCCGTCACAGTGTTTGGGTCTGAGAAGGTCCGGAGTCTGCTCGCACTCGGCTGGACTTTTCCTGTTGCGGGGCCGATTCCGACCCAGCACTCTCCTCCTTCGGGCGCGTGGCCACTTCTCCGTGTATGCTGCCCACAAGCTCACCCGCCTTCACTCGGGAAATCGGCGTAGAGCGTGATTCCCCCCAGCCTTGAGTGGTTTTCTAAGGCCTCCCGGGGAGTTCTGAGTTCGAATCCATTTATTTCACATTTGTTTATGCCGCCAGTCTGTCCCTCTGAAGACTCTCTCTGGCATGGCTCAGAATAACGGGGCTGGAGGGTGGCAGGAACAAACAAATCCTTTCTCCCCGAGTCAGGGTAAATGTGTTTCCCAGACGGATTTCCACGTTCGGGAGATTTCTAAATATTGACGTTGGTGGTTTTCTGCTGGCACACTAACAGTCCAGGCCCTTCGTTCTGTGTAGCCCCGGCTCCTGGCCCCACCTTGTCGCGGGGAGCATTGCCATTGTCATCCAGTTAATCATAACCACCTGTCAGCCTTATTCTGTTTATCTCCAAATTATCTGCGGGCGGGCGTCCTTGGCTGACATGGCATTTTCTGGAGTATGACACCTCTGGAAACACTTTTGACAGGTGGATAAACTGCTTCTGATTTGCACAAAATCATCAGTGGCACTGGCAAGCAGATTAAGTGAAAGGAAGGGATGGCAGCGGGATTATTTTAAGCAAAAGGAAGGAGGTTCCCTCTTCAGAATTATTTACCAGGGCCAGTGAGAAATGCTTTAGGAAGGAAGTACAGACAATGTGGGTGTTTCATCAAATTAAAAGGGGGGGGCAGATTATCCTTCCCTGTTGCAGTTGGCCAAGCACTTCTCTCCTGAAAATGAAAAGTGGCAGAGAACACGGGGAAAATTAATGAGAAATCTCGGAGGAGCTGGAGAAATTTCAAAGCTTCAGAAAATATTAGGAACTACCACAAATTGTTGAGTTGTGATTAAATGAGGATAGGGCCCAGTTGGTAAAAAAAAAATAAAAAAATAAAACACAACACAACAAACCCCAAACAAAATCATTTCATTTTGATGTTGTGCCTTTCATAACCAAGATTTTCAATAAGAAAAATCAATGAATGTCCCTTCTGACTGCTTCTGCAGAGATTACTGTAGTGAAATGGTAACAGACATTTCAGATCAAGCCCCGGCTCCCCATGTACCCTGAAAATGCTGGCTGCTCCTTTTAGTAGCCCCAGATGGTAAGCCCCAGATGCAGGTTAGACCCTACACTGGGAAAGCAGGAGCACAAGAACAGGGAAGGAGCCAGAAGGACTTAGTAATTGAGTCAGAAGTTCTGAGAGGCAGATATTTCCCAGCTATCAGCCAGGATTGAGGGATGCAAACATTAAACCCAACCAAAGCAAAAGTCCAATTAGTGTTTGACCAAAAATGGTCTCAAGTAATAGGTGGCTATTTAATAATAATTAAATGACATCTCTAGGAGGACTTTTCTGATGCCCCTGGCTGGTTCTTGCCAGAGCCTTGTGAAATACTTGGTTTTGAGCCCCCTGGTGCATTTACTTTGTAATATTCAGTCCTGATGTTCTGTGTTTCCCCATCATTTAGAGACTATAAGCTCAAGGAGGCCAGGAATGGCACCTCCTCTAGTTCAATCTCTCCTTTAGTATTGGGCACAATGCTCTGCCCCTAGTAAATGATCCATTTTGAAAGGCTTCAAAAGTATGACACAGGAAGATTGGGTGAATGAATGGGGATAATTAAGTTAATGAAGAGAAGACTTGCTTGCCATCTTTCAGTCTTTGAAGGGCTATCACATAGAAGAAGAATTCGATTTCTTCTGATTGACCCTAGAGAGCAGAATTAAAAACATGAATGAAAAGCAAAGTGAAGGAAATGCTTGCCAGTGTGAGCAAAATTCATAATAATTTCACTAATTAGGGCTCCTAATTAGTAAACTGATCAGTAATATATTAATACTAAATTAATAATAATTCTAACTAGGGTTACCCATTAGTGGGCTGGACTGCTTGAGAAGGTGGCAGATGCTTAGAGGTTTTCAAATAAAAATAGTCACTTGTCAGATGGGTTGTTCACAAAAGTCCTTTCCACTCCAGGAGGACTAGGGGAGCTTTGAGTTCTCTGTTGCTGAGGATCCGTGATTTCATTTGTTCTAATCATCTCCACTGAGGGTACAACAGTGCAGAGGCAGTACTGGGTCAAGGATGTTTAAAGATTGGATATCTCTCTTTCATTGAACTTGAACAATCAGGATGAGAAAGCAGATTTTCAGGAAGCATTGTAGGGTGGGAACCCATTTGGTTATACCATTAAAAAGATTCCCTTATCCATCAAAACTTAGGGCCTTTTCAAGTGAAACACTAGTGTTTTTGTTGGAATTGGATCTACCAGAAGTCAAGAGTCCTGGCAGAAAAAATAATATTTTGAACACACAAGTTTCCTGTTTGGATTTGTTCCACATATGCACCCTGGGGGTTAAGAAACCTTTGTTGTAGTGCTGGCTATATGTTTAATTGGCCTTATCACCTCAAGCAAGTCACCTCCCTTTTATGAATCAGTTCCTCATCTGTAAACTAAGAATGATTACAGAGATTTATTCAATGACCTAATTTTAAAATAGCTAAGAAAACACATCATGCAAAATACACCAGCCGGTGCCCAACAAGAACATATTTCAAGAAGGTGAAGCCACATGAGAAAATAGGAGTTTAATTCAAGGAGCTGGAGATATGGAGCCCCAAGAATATGGAGCCTGGGGATGGGAGTAAAGGAAGGATGGCTGTATCCAAATATTTTTAGTATTGTTCTGGGATTAGGTTTATTTGACCTGGCCGTGAGAGAGCAGAATGAGAGAGAATGGCCAGAACCTGCAAGGAGGTGGGTTTTAACTCAGTCAAAGGAAGAACTTCCTAATCATGAAAGAGTTCTTCCCTCCCCGTGCAATGGGATGCCCCGTGATGTAGCTGGTTCCCTGTCACCGGAGCTCTTCAGACAGAAGGCAGGTAGTCATTTGTCATGATATCTTAGAGGGGATTCCTTCCAGGTGACGATGGGCTTGATTGCTCTCTAAATTCCCCCTTGCACTCTTTGGTTCTTTGATAGTCTGATACAACTTTAAGAATATTCTCTGTCTCACCAGTTGCCTGGAATAATATTGTTGTGCATAAAAAAGTCAGCTCAGAATTAATCTGGAGCAGCTGCTGTGCTTTCTGTGACTTCCCCTCGCCTTGGCTCTGTTCTTGCCTCCCCACTAGCAGCAATTACAATGCCTGGCCCCGAGCTCCCATTGGATGGAGCTCCACGGGAGCCACCATTTAGCCTCAGAGAAGACATCGACCACATCAGATTCTTTATGTGAACAATAAATGAGGGGCAATTGCCCATTATCTCGAGAACACCAGGAGGACAGAGACGAGTTGAGGAGTTTGCTTTGCTCTTCTGTCATAATGGTTTTTCTTCTGCAAAGGCCGTTCAGCTGTATAACTATTAGTGAGTCTATAACCCATAAGGAGGCTTATTAAGCTAATAGTAGTAGAGTGAAGAACCTTCGGCCAGGCTTGAATCTGGCCTCTGACCCTGAGCTGGCTGGATCCTGAGAACTCCCCAAACCTTTCCTTACCTCAGTTTCCTGAGCCGGGATCTTATACTCATGAAATTTGCACTGGAAGGCAATCAGGAGGCCGTCTGGTCCGATGTCCCTGTTTCATGGCCAGAAAAGAGCCACTGGTCGTGTCTTGTAGTAAGCAGAAATAGTAGAATTGCAATCCAGATTGTTATTGTTTTGAAATGGATCAGGAACAAATAATAAAAAGGGACAAAATGCTTTAATCAATTCAACTGATATTTAATTTTGATTGGTATAGTATTTTTAATTTCTCGAGTAATGCTTCTGGGTTTGGAGGCAGAAGTCCCAAGTTCTAGTTCCAGTTCTTGGCAGCTATTAGCTTGAACGTCTGGCAAACTTCATCTCTAAGAGCAGCAGCTTTTCCATCTCTCAGATGAGGATGAGAATACTTAACATGCGTTATTTCTGTTACAGGTTGTTATAAGGAAAACACTTTATAACCTTACAATGCTGCATAATGTTAGTTCGAAAAATAGAGCAACCACAGAGGAAAAGCTCTAGCATCAGAGTGGGCTTCTTATACAAACTGGGATTTGGGCTGGGATTTGAAGGAAGCCATGGAACAGAGAAGGAAGGGGAGCAGTGTAGCCGTGGAGGATGGCCAATGACAATGGGCAGTCAAGAGATGGAAAGTCATTCCCTAAAGCTTCAGCTATGGTTTTGGTAATAGACTGATTCTGCCTCACGAGGACCAGTCTAGATAATGGGAAGAAGCACGTCACTAGCTGGTTGGTTTTGTTTTTAATGATTATTGGCCAAGGCAACTCATCGCTCAAAGAATGGTGCTCAGTCCTATCTGGTCCCTTTCTCCATCTCTACTGGCTGTGTTAGGGGGGCAGAAAGCACTAAGAACTACTCCATATTTAGACTATCTATGCATATTATCTTATATGTTGAAACTTTACATGTTCCTTTTCAAATAATGGCTGTATACACTCTTGAAGGATTTGAATTATATCACTTTTGAAGCTAAATAAAAGGATGGTTCCTATGTTCTCCCTGGAGAAGTACATAAAAAATTGGGCAGAATTAGGTTCTTTCATCTGACAAAGGCAGCAGGAAACGTGTTTTCATGAGACAATTGGTTATATCCTATTGCAATACTAATAGGTATTTGCAAAACCAGCAGGAAAATAATGATAGCTTATGTACAGAATCTGTTGCAAAGGATAAGGTAGAGTATTTCTACTAAGAACCTAATAAGATCCTCCAAATTAAATCTACACATACTAAGCTACTTCATTGCAAATGAAGGCCTGAGGGTATGTGAAAGATGGCAAAGAATATGTTGGAAAATATGGTTCAGGAATAAAAAATGAGAAAGACAAGAGGTTTGCAGACTAAGCAAGTCTATAGATCACAAATAACTTTTTTTGGGAAAAATACAAAAAACATGAGACACTGAATATGGCAAGTAAATTAAATACTCAAATCGTGTGCATCTTGTAGTCTCCTATCCATCTGTCACCCACATTTTGGTCACATGACCAGCCCATATTTTTTTTTCATATATTACTGCAGTTTTTCACGTTTTTGCTTTGATATACTTTGCAACCTGCTTTTTAATTTTTGTACCTTTGTGCCCTTTGCATGATATTAATTTTTAATTCTTAGATACTCTCATATTCCATGTCTCACACTTATATAACAACACTGATATATTATTGATATTTGTCAGAGAGAGTCTGGGAGAAGTTTGAGTCGATAAGCAGAACTTTGCAATTTTCTGAAGCCGGTGAAGCTTGGTCTTGATCCTGTTTTTTTTTTTTTTTTCCTGGGCTGAACTTCATTTCTACCATGTGTCCTAAATCTGCACACTTATGGAAGGTTCCCCAGTTTATTTATATGACAGCATGTCATGAATTGAACAAAAGACATTCTTCACCCTTTGATTTTTCCTGCATGAATGGTAAATCCAATCTCTTTTTAGTGGCTATATAAATCTTTTCCATTAGACTCTATAATCTAGAGCTTGATGCAATTAGCATGTTACAGGATCATCCAGAGGGTATTACCACAGGGAATCTCTCTTCAACTTGGTCTCTGTGTTAGGTTTTTTATTTTGGCTGTTTAGTGACCAAATTAGACAAGCATCAGATCTCCCAGTTTTATACCTTGTCTGATGATCAAAATTAAGGATTTTGATGTATGATTTGGAAAGAACTTAATAAAAAAAACCCTTTAAGATAGGGATTCTTGACTTGTATGTGTGTGCGTGGAACTCCTTTGGTATTACGGTGAAACATATGGAATTCTTAGAATATATTTTTAAATGCATAAAATAAACTACATGACACTACAAATGAAACCAAAGATTAATATAAATAGAGATATAATCTTTTCCCAATCATATTCACAAACCCTCTGAAATCTAGCAAAGAATTCCTTGAGGATCTATGTCCTGGAAGGACTTTGGTTAGATACCCGTACTTTAAAGCACAATTTTGTTCCTATGAAATCCAAAGCTGTATTCTTTTTTCTTTTGCTTCTACTCAACAAACAATCAGCTCAGTAGAATCTTAAGTCACCTGATTTTTGGTAAAGGAATGGCCTACTGTGGCATGCTGTATCTAGTACCATAACAATGAAATTGATTGTTTTAACAGACAGTAAACAATATGCTAATGATGTGATATCAATCCATCCTTAAATTTGCTGTTTGTGTATAATTAGGTGAACAATGTATTAGAGAAAGAAAAATTCCATAAAACTCAAAGATTTTTTTAATCATAAAACAAAAATCAAACATTTGGAGATTTCATTTTTTTTTAAAGATTGACATCTTATTTGCCCTTCTCCAACTCTGTCTCTCTGTCTCTCTCTGTCTCTCCCCTCCTCTTTCTCTTTCTCTGTTTCTTTCTTTCTTTCTCTCTTTAGCTATATATCCATGAGCCCCCTCAATGTCTGCAGTATCCTTATTAACCAATAGAGGTTATTTATCTCAAAAATCTTGTCATATTTTCTCTTATAACTGTCCAAGTTTGCAAGGCTAATGCTTCTTTGGAGCCTAAATCTGATATAATTTTGTTCTAGTGATATGAAAAGAAAATGGGATGAAATAGTAAAATTATGGAAACATTAATTACCTTACTCAAATCTGTGACTCTTAGGCAATCAATATTCCTCTTCAATTCTATCCCTTCTATATATTTATAACTGAAAGAGGTAGTCCACACTATGGCCACATATAAGAAAAATGACTAGAGATAGATTATGAGCTACTTTGGTGAGTATTCAGCCAAATTATCCTCCACCATTCTTCCCAACCATTCAAACTACTCCATTTCTGCCTAGTTCTCATCTCCTTTACTGATAAACATAAGATCTTGGAAGCATTAAAAGAAGGGATCAGACTTCTGGAGAATAAGTGGTTCTACTTTGCATTAACTTACCCCTTTTGAAAATAAGACTTTTTAAAAGAAGCTGCCATTTTAGTATATCTCCATTCCGGTCCTGGCTACCACACTTTGCCACACAGGTCTAGCTAGTCTCTCTTTACTGCCCCTAGTCTATGGTTCCCATTGAAAGCCTGCCTGGAAATGGAAGGCTCAGTTCAGCAGCCATAGTGATGCTTGGCTTGGGAGTGTACCTATCTATTTCTCTTTTTCTCCTTTTCAGGTAACTATACCAAAGAATTCATGAACCCAAAGCCAATCTTGAAAAACAAAAACTAAAACAAAAGCAAATGAGAAAACTCGAGAATCTGGAGTGCTAGCCTGCATATGTCTCAGTGTCTTACTCTTCTAGTTCTCTCTGTTAGATTTCTGGAAGAGCAAAGAGATCATGTGCTGGCAATACAAATAATTGAGCTTGGTAAGTTTTTTAAAAATCTGTACCAGGAAGAAAAATCTTGGATTTTATGACAGTAGTTTTGGGTTCTCAAAAGACTTTTTCCTTCCCTTCCCTTCTGGAATATGTTTTTTTTAATTTAATAATAATAATAATAATGATAATAATGATAACATTTCTATAGTGTTTTAAAACTGACAAAATGCATCTGTCATCTCCTACCAACTGCATATATGTGAGTTGTTGCCTCTTTGTTATTATTATAAATACTACTGATGATGATGATGATGATATAATAAAGTCATGTAGACATGTGGCATAGTGGATAGAACACTTACCTTAGAGCCAGGACTCAAACATTAATTAGGTGAACCTGGGCAAGTCACTTAATTTCAGCCTCAGTTTCCTAAACTATGAAAGAGAAATGATACTAGCATCTATCTTACAGAATTGTGAGAAGAGGATCATAAGATAATATATACTAAGCTCTTTGAAAAACTGAAGCATTGCAGAAATGCTAGCCATCATTGTTATTAATAATTTTATCACTTTTATTATTTGTAATGGTTAAATTTGTTAGAAATCTGATATCTAGGTAAATGACATATTACTCTATGTTTAAATGAAAATATATTATATTTTATCCATTGGATTTAGGGGAAATTGTTGTCACTTTGCACATTCATTCTGTCAGAGGTTGAAAATAAGAACGTGGATTTCCTGTTTTTCTTTTATAGACCATTATAGCATCATTTTTCACATTTATGTCCACTTAAAGTTGCTGAAATATAGTTGGGAGAAGGGAGGAGGATGACAAGAATGCAACACTAGGACTAGGGTGAAGGGGTAGTGACAGATCCTTGGTCAGAGGATAGAGTTCTCTAAAGAATAACATGTTCTGTTATAACTGACAAATGGTAAGAGGGCCCTTTTTGGAATTATACCCAAGGGGCTCAGAATGCCAAATAAATAATAAAACCATCAGTGAGAGGAAAGATAATGATAGCAAGCTTCCTGATAGACTATATACTCAGCTCTCTGAAAAATTTGACTTCCAACCATAAAAGCACCACAACAAGCCTCTAAAATCCCTTAAAGTTTAGTGGTTTAAATATTCGTACTTCCCTCCCTCGTTGAATCATGTATATAGAATTGTGGGAACCCTTTGGAAGAGAATCGGCTTCAAATTCAGTCAGTTTGTCTGTGTTCTTCCCATGGTTCTGTGAAATGGGACCGGCGTTCTCCATTTTCTTTGAAAAGTGTCATTGGAAGAGCCTTGAACTTGAAGACACTAGACTAACGTGGAGTCCTAGCTGTACAACTTTCTGGGATCTCTCAGGTCCTTTGCTTTTCTTTAGCTGCAAATGTGGAGACTTGCTAGATGGCCTGACTTGTTGATATTTTATGATTTAAAGTATCAAGGAGCCTTCTAGAGAGTTAATCCAACTCCCTAATTTTAGAGATGGAGGAAACCGAAGCACACAAGAGTTGTCTGACTTGCTCTGAGTTACAAGTTTATAAATGGCCCAACTTCTGGGATCCTTCCAGTCTGGGATTCTATGGCACGTCCTTGACATTGAATAGATTTGGGCATTTGAGGGAGTTCACAAATGACAAATGTCATTACTCTGATTTTGAGGGAAAGTGACTTTGTTTCTCCAAGTGTAGCCATTACCACGCATGGGTAGGTAAACACCAGAAATCAATGGCATTCTTGGTTGGTTCAGGAAGAAAGCAAAAAGTAATTAAGTGACCTATTTATATGCCGTTCCATTAGAGCTATATGACTTGGGCTCTTGTTTTTTAATGCTGCTTTTCATTATCTTTACCAGTGGGGGTGGGGTGTGTAGGGGAAGCCATCCGCCAAGTGGGAACAATTAACAGTAGGCACCAGTCAACCCATTGGACAATTAATGAGGTTCTTTGCGGGGAAACCAAGGTAGCCCTGGCTTCTTCCTGTATGGAATAAGCAGATTTGTCAGTTTGCAGTGGGTAGAGATGCGGCCGGGTGCCAGTCCCGAAAGAGTCCCAGGGAGCGGTTAAAACGGAAGTATGTGCCACAGAGAGATCAATCATCCTCTGGGAAAAGTACTAGAAACTTTATGGTGCAAAAATCCAAGAAAACCAGTAGCGTCCAGCCAGGCAGAAAGACAGCTTGGGGTTGCAGCCAACTGTGATTTTCTGAAAGAGATCCGCTATCTTCTTGTTTTCCTGCTGGGGAAATCTGTTGGTAGAACAGAGGGAAAAATGCTCAGGAAATGAGCTACTCCCACATAATTCTCTTATGTTAATGGTTGATTATAAGGGCTATCTAACTTGCTACGATTTGGGAGAGATCACCGCAAAGCTCACTGGGTTGTCAGTTATAAAATGTTATTTTTAACTCACTAAATAAGCTTATTACAATTTATCATAGAAAGCACCAGATTTACATAGAGCGTCAATGTGTGATTTTTTTTTGTTTTATTGATGCCTAAGTGATTTTATTCTATCATTATTTCATAAATTTTACTTTTAATGAATGCAAATTTTATTTCTTTCCTACCTCTTCCACCCACTAAAAATAAATAAGTAAAATAGTTATAACAAATATGCATAGTCAAACAAAACAAACTACTCCAATCTAAAAATATGCATTTCAATCTGTCCATTGAGACTCTCACCACTTTATCAGGGGATAAGGGAGCATGCTACAGCATTCATTCTCTGAAGGTATAGTTGGTCATTGTATAGATCCTAATTGTCAAATCTTTCAAAGTCATCTTATCTTTAAAATTGTGTTATTACATATTATGTTAATTTACTTTTTATTTTTCCTATTCCCTCATCCTCTTATCATTATGACAAGAAAAATAACAAAGGACAACAAATAACATTAATTAAAACCTACAGGAACAGAGAAGACACTAGATTCCATACCAAATAACACAATTCTAGTCACCTCACTCCTCCCCTGTCAGTTCTTTGGAACAGAAATTGGTCATTATATTTCATCAGATTTGCACTGCTTCTTAGTGATCTTTCCCTTTATATTCTCTGAGTGTTTGTGAATGTTGTTCCAGTGTTTCTGGTGAATTTACTCTGTATTAATTTATATTTTTGTATCTTTATCTGAATCTTCATAATGGGTGTTTCTTCCATTCATTTTACCCTGTCATCACCAATAGAGGAATATCTGTTTTGTTTGCAGGTTTTTGCTACCACAAAAATTGACACTTTATAAATATTTTGGTTTGTATTCTCTCTTTTACTTCCCTCCCCCTACTCTTTTTGACTTCTTTGGTTTATATAATTCATAAGGGGAACACTGAGTCAAAAGTCAAGAACAATTAAGTTACTTTAAAAAAAAATCCCAATTGTTTTTAGGAACTCGACTACTAAGTTGAATAAGTTTCATCATTCAATATGTGTTTGAATAATCCAAGTAATATACAAACACACAAAAACACATATCCATTTATATAAAAATAAAAAGTAACTAATCTTGATATATTAAATAGAAAATGAAATTATTAGACAATATCATATTGCCATTTGAACTGGAAAAAGGGAACTCCAAAATAAAGGAGTGTAGTATAAATTGCTGATTGGCACCTAGAGATCACCTACATTGGGACTTTGTGTGTGTCCTGTGTAACATGTTATGTATACATGTGTAATACATATGTGTATTTATTTGGATTGTGCTATTATACACACACACATACATAAATGTGCATACAAACTCACAAACACATGCACACATAGGGACCAACTCACAGTATCCCAGTATCTTAAAGTCTATACCCTGAAATTTGAACATTTTTTCTAAAGGGCTTTGTTGTAGCTGTTACATAGTTTGCCTTCACCTACACATTTATCACATAATATACTATTTTTCATTTCCTCTTTTTAATCCAAAGCCTGTTTTATATAATCATCAGTCTTCTGGTTCTCCTTGGTCTTCATCAAAAGATGAAGCTGTCAGGGACCCCAGAGCTCATGTAATTCAGCTTCCTCATTTTTATACCTGAAGCGATTGAGACCCAGGAAAGCTGAGATCATGTGGGTAGTGAGCATGAGAGACAGGGCATAAGCTCAGGTTCTCTGACTGCAGATGCCATGTTCTTTTGATTCTGTGTTATGTTCAAATAAGACAATTCAATCTTAGGAAAACTTGAAATTATTTATATAATTGCTAGTTATCATTGTTGTTATTGTCATTTTGTTATTAAGCATATGTATTTTCAAAAAGATTTTTTGAGAAATGCTTAGAAATAAATTTATATATATGTATATACACGTATATGTACATGTACATATATAGTATATATAGCATTTCTAGAAATGAGTATATGTATATACACATACAAGCATATATGTATATATATGTATATATATATATATATATACACAAACACTGCTCTGAGTTTGCACACATATTCTCTTATGTATACACACATACTTCTCTGCATTTGAGTGTATTCTCATACATATCCTGTCCCCATCAGACACCTGTAGAGGGTTTTTTATTTGCAAAATTTATCTATCTCAGTCCTGCATTGAAAAGAGGGTGGATGAGCCATAAGAATTAGGTAGTGGTTGGTTCACTATAATAATCATAACTCAAATTTAAATAAGATTTTTGTATTTTAAAAGTGCTCCATATGCAACATCTCATTTATGCATTTCATTCTGTTGGGCTAGGTTTCTATGGTTTGGTAAACTGTTGGGCTTTTTGAGAATTCAATCTTTTAGATGGTAAGATTATTAATGTAGTTTTATCTTTGTTTTTTAAGAGCTTTTATTTGCATTTAATCAATCCAGTTAAATAGGCCAAAATACAGCAATATTGTAGATAACTAATCAAATCCACAAATAAGACCTTAGAATAAATATATAGATGTTGTAGATATAATTGTTCTTTGTTCTGACAAAAAAAAATCTTCTTGGATGGCTATCACAGAGTTTGAAACAATTTCACAAAGAAAAAACCCAAGAAATAAAGTCACTTTTCTGAAGTCACAGTTAGTGGCAAAGCTAGAACAGGATCATAGGACTTAAGAATTTAGAGATTCAAGGCATGTTAGTGACCATTTAGACTTAACACATGCGTAAACTGAGACCAAGAATGGGGAACCTGTCCAATGAATAAAACAAGGTATCGGGGCACTCTGTAAGCCCAGGTCTTCTGGTCTGATATCCACTATTCATTCCTCTATAAGATTCTTTCCTATCTGAGCCTCAACCAATCCATTAGGATCCCTCTCAAAAGCCATTTCATCTAAGATGGTCCCTTTAAGTATCACTTTTTTGACCTTTCACAGAACTTACCACAGGAACTATTTATTTGGACCTTAGAACATACTTCCTTTCATTATCCAAATGCATATGCATTGTCGTAGACTATACACTCTCTGATTGAATTATCTGTGTGTCTACTGTGTGTCTACTATGTGCTATGCTCTATTTGAGATGAGAATAAAAAAAGATCAAAAAAAGTAAGAAATTACTCTTTCAGAAAACTTATCTTTTTTGTGAGTTATAACATTATGTATTTTAAGCATATGCAGAATGTGTATTCAGAATAAGTACAATATAAATATAAGATCACTAAATGAAGAAACTGTTTCTATTTGAGAAGACAACAGCAGCTGAGAAGACCAAGAAAAACTTGATGTACAAGGAAATGCATGAACAGCTTCTTGAAAGCAGCAGAATTTGATGAGGAGGAAGTATAGTGGAAGACCATTCCAGGGATAGAGGATTGCTAATGTGAATACACAGTGATTAAAATTGGAGGCTCATGTCTGAAGAATAGAGGAAAAGTCAATTCAGTTACACATAGAGTATTCAGAAGGAAATAATGTGTAACTAGGCTGGAAAAATAGATTGGGAGAGGTTGTGAAGGGCTTGAAAAGGCAATAGGGAGTCACTGGAGCTTATTGAGTAAGGGAGTGATGTGGTTAACTCCACATGCAAGAAAAAAATCACTTTGACAGCTAAGGGGAAGGTAGATTAGGGTGAAAGGATATGAAAATTAGGATATTATTGTCAAATCTCCACTTGAATTATGTTACAAAAAATCAGTCTTTTATCAGAATGTTAGTTTGTAGGGTATAAAACCACTGTGATAGGAACAAGAGAGATTCAAATATTAGTCAGAGAACAGGAGCTTCATGCCTGAACTAGATTGTGTGGAGATGAATGGTTGCTTCACTCAGCTCCAGGATCTTGAAAAGAATGAACTGTTGGGAGAGACTTGATCTCTTAAAGCTTCTACTCAGAAATGAAATACTGTTCAGCTCTCTAGGAAAGCTCTATAAATAACCCCATGAAGATTTTCATTTTTAAAGACCTTAGAAGTTATCAAATCCAACACATTCCCCAGATAAAATCTTCTTTACGACGTTCACTGATCCATCCATCCATCCAAAAATAATGAGGTGCCTTCTAACCTGGGGATTCCATAATGGTTCTGTTTTCTCAGAGTTTTGAGAGTGAGACTGAAAATGAACTTAAAAATTATAAATCTGCAGGTTTCCCTAATCCAAAGTTAGCCTTCTCGCTACCATTTATTCTTTTTTTGTTTCATCACAATTTTGATGACCTTGAACATGAGACCATATGGTATAGTGAAAAAATACTGGCTCTGGGGTTAAAGTGCCTGAATCATCCCTGTGATGGTTCAACCATGGAATCTTTTCACACATGACTTAATTTCTGTGAGTCTTCTATGGATCTTCAGTTCCTCTCACTATCACTCATGAACACGATTGTGAATTTACTCAAGATTATGAAATAAGAGAATACAACAGTCACCAACATCTTCCTTCACACAGTAGCATAAGATAAAATGAAAGCTGAAAAAATTAAGGCCTTTATTACTTAGAAGTGTTTTTTGTCCCATAAGCCCTGCATCGAGGGTACCACTAGGACTTCTTTGGAGCCCCTCAGCTGCAAATGCTTTCTTAGAGCAAACTCTTCTTTGATAGAAATGTTGAAATATAGTTTGAGTTAGGCAGAAATGAAGGGAAACTTTGGAAAGGAACAATGAAGAAGACATTTAGCATGTCAACTTAGAGAAGTACAAGTCAAGTGGGGGGGGGGCTCACCGCTGAAATCCCCTTTCCTGTGGAGCCTGAGGTTGCTTGATGGCTTGAGTTCAGGCTTTCTGAGCTGCAGGATGCTACGAAAATCTGGTGAGCTCATTAAATGTGGCAGCAATATGGTTAGTCCCCAAGGGGACATGTGTAGGAGAGCTCCAGGCTGCCTAAGGAAGGGCAAATGTACCCAGGATGGACAATTCCTGTGCTAATCAGTTGTAGAATTGGGCCCATAGGTCTTGTGCATGTCTGTGAAGTCATACACACACATTGTATGTATTTAAATATTTACATATATACATATAAATAAGTCCTGAAACACAGGGCATGTGTACACACACATGCAACACACACATACACATATCCCCCACATACATACACACAAACATGCATACATAGTATATACACATGTGTGCATATGCATGTATGTTTAGATAGTATATGTGTTGTGTGTATATTATATATGTACATTTTATTATGTCTATATCTATATCTATATCTATATCTGAGTGAGTTCTAGAATTACTATTGCAACAGAATGATGAATATTCTGAGCAGACTCCTCCATGCCATCAACTGGGACTATCTGCCTTGCAGTTGATTAAAGGGCATAAATTTCCCTGTCTGAAAGTGTCTGTTGTGTCAAAACAAAGCATATCAATAAGATTTTTTAATAAATTGAAGAGAAAAAGTTCCACTTGGGTTTCAAAGAGAAGTTGAAATTTATCTTCCAATTTCCTGAGAAAGCACAGAAATACAAATTGAGTTGCCGAAGTACCATGGATGATATTGCAGGTTTTCATGGGCATGTGAGCACTTATGGAGGAATATGGATATTTTTCTGCATGAGGATGTTCACGCTGTTCATTTCTTCAGACGGGAATGTGGATCATTATATAATTTGAGCATAAGTGCACAAGTGAGAAAAATGGTGGGGAGTCAACTGGATAATAGGATGATTGTTATCCTGGTAGGAATTAGTAATATTATTGTGAGAGTGGAGTCTTGAAAGCAAAGAAACTGCCCAATGGCATTCAGATGTCATTAAGGTGGCAACAGAACTCAATCCATGTTGTAAAGGACCTAAAAGGAGGAATTAAGGAGAGTTTTTTTTTAAAGAAGAAAAGATTTAACAAGTTCATCCTGATGGTCTTTACATATTTTATGTCATGGGGAAGAGATACTAATTTGAGCTACATGATTTCAACTTTATGTTAGACGGAGCTTCCCATCCACTGGAGCTATACGATGGAATGGGCTACTTTGTGATGTAGTAAAAATCTCTGTAAAAGGAGAGTTTCAAGGAGATAAGGAATGACCATATTTCTGGGATGCACAAAATTCATTTCAACATTGGGTGGGCTGTTGTAAAATGATGTCTATGATCTTTTATGATTCTGCCATCCGTCGATGTTGTGATTTAATGAACTCAACCTCCCTTACCACCAATTTGCTCTGCCAATTCCGGATCCAGACTTTTCCCTCTTAAATGCAAAATGGCTTAGTAAGAAGGAGAGAAAAGTTCTTTCCAGGGAAAATTAAGTTCACATTATTCATTTTTGTGATGTTCAAGACCTTTTGCATGGTTGCCCCAAGCAACTTTCCCCTTGTCATTTAATACTAATTCCTTTCACCCATCCCACACCGGAGTCAAACTCATAGATCTCTGAATATGCCTCGAACTCCCTAGCCTTTATAGCTTTGTTCATATTGTTCCTTCCATTTGTGATATTTTGCCCCTCACCTTGGATGAACAATTTTTTATCTCTGGGTTTGAGCTTCTCCACTTGCAAAATGGAGAAGAGATCAAATAGATCTCTAAGGTCCCTGCTAGTTCAAAATTTATAATCCTGAATTTCAACCTAAAAATTCCCAGTTATCCCAACTCAGCTTCTACATCCAGCAGGAAGCTTCATTCTATATACTTTCTGCAAGCTCTCTATTGCTCCTCTATTACACTCCCTCCCTCTCTCTTCAATCACTTTATATTTACTGGCTGATTCCATGCTACCTGCAAAAAACAAAACAAAAACAAAAACAAAAAAACACTCTCCCTCCATCCTTTAGATGTATCACCATTAGATAGGAGCCCGCATCTCTTCTCCCTTTTCTTGAGATGGTTCTCAATAATCAGTGAATCCTTTCTTTTCCTCTCACTCCCTATTTTTTTCTGATCTTACCATTGAGAGTACTCGAAACTACTCTTTTCAGGGTTTCGAAGGATCTCTCAATTGCCAAATCGAATGACCTCTTATGAATCCTTATCCTTCTGGATCTTTCTTCAGCCTCTGACACTAGTGATAATCCATTTTTCCTTGAAACTCTCTTCTATTAGATCTGCACAATCCTGCTGTCTCATGCTTTGCCTTCTTGTCTTCTCATTCTTTACTCCTTTATCTCCTTTGATGAATATTCATTCAGGTTGTATAGGTTAAATGTGAATGTCTCTTCCCAGGATAGATTTTTGGGTTCGTTTTCTCTTCTCCTTCTATGATATTTTATTTGGTGAATTCACCTTGTATGCTTTCAGCTATCATTTCTTTACAGATGATTCTTAGATTTATTTGTTCCTTCCTTTCTCCCCTTCCTTCTTTCCCTTTCTTCCTCCATCCCCCCTCTTTCTCTATCTCTCTCCCTCCCTCCCTCCCTATTTCCTCTCTGTCTTTCTCTCCTTTCCTCCCTCCACTTCCTCTCCTCCTCCCTTCCTCTCTTCTTCTCTCTCCCTCTCTCTACCTCTCTCTCCTTCTTTTCTCCTTCCCTCCCTCTTCTTCTCTCTGTCTCCCCCTCTTCCCCTCACACATACATACACACACACACATCTCCAACTACCTAGTGGACAATTTGGACTATATATCTTGTTGACAGCTTAACTTCAACATGTCCCAAACTGAACTGTCTTTCCCCCCAAATCCTTATTTCTTCCAACCTCCTCTGTTACTTTGGAGGGTGTTGAACTCACAACTTATGTGTCATCCTCATCTGGACATTCTCTCTCCCTTCCGCCATCATTGTAACCTTCATTAAATACTCACATATAGCCCTTTGTTCCATGTGACCCTGCCGCCACCCTCATCACCTCATCCCTGGACTATATGGCAATACCTTGTGGGCCAATTGCACTGGAGTTCCCACCTCTAGTTTATACCCACTCCAGGTCATTTCTTTGATGTTCTTCTTTAAAGTGGCCCATTGGTTATAAGTTTCTCCTGCCTCATACCTGCTTTGTGTCTCTGTTACCTTCTCCATGCCATTAATTTTCAGTCCTTCAGAAGCTCTTGTGCTTCAAGGTGAACAAGCCTCCAAAAATACTGGTGGAATTGATATTTTAAAAAATGATCCTTTGTTTCTTTGCGTCATTAAGTCAACTCTGCAGGTTCTTGAAGGCAATCCAGCATACGCCAAACCTGACTGCCTCCTGTTTATATATTATTCATTTATATTTTTTTCTTTACATGAAAAGCACAAGAATAAAAGAATCTTCTCTTACTAAGAAGCCTATCTAAAAGTAAGAGCTGGCGCTATTTGTAGTGAAGAAACCTTGGAAGGTTTTCTACAATAACTATTGGTATCTGTAATCTATTTATAAGAGAATTAAGAAAATAATGAAGATTATAAATAATTAAACTTTAAATAACAATATGAAAAGAAAGATCCAAATCACTACTAAATGAAGTGCAAATTCAATCAACTCATATCAAATTTGCAAAGCTGATAAAAGGCCAAAATAGTCAGTGTTGGACAGATTGTAAGGACAAACTAGATTATAATTGCTCAACCTTTTGCTATGTATACTCTCCCTCCCTCCACTGTTTAGCAGAGTACTTAGGACATAAACACTTTTTTATTCTCCCAATTTTTCAAGTGAATTCATACTCTAGGCCAGACACTGCTGGCACTCTTTCTCTTCCCAGGAAGGAGAGGGTGGAGCTCTAATGAAACTGGCTGAAATGATAGAAGTTCCTTCCATGTCACTTCTTGACTGCAGCAAAAAGATAGTGAACAACTGAACTCTTCTTTCCTCTTCCCCTATCCATGGCAATGGCCTTTGAGGCTGGGGTCATACACATGAACATCTCACCACCGCTAAGTTCTTTCTAGTTTCGGATTTCGTCTCCTACAAACTGTTTCAGATCACAATTCTCTCTGAATCATATTAATTACGTCAGAGGGCTGGGTTGCAATGGAAAACATCAGTGAACAGCTTGTGGTATGAAAACTGAGAAAGAGAAAATGCATCTTTCTCGTCTGATTTTTAGGGTGACAAGGAAAGAAATTCTTTTCTTCCCGCCTCCTGATTAGGGACTAGTTCATATTTGTGAGAACATTAAGGTTTTGACTTTTTTTTTTTTTGCTTTTTGCTGAGGCAATTGAGATTAAGTGACTTGCCCAGGGTCACACAGCTAGGAAAAGTTGTGTCTGGGACTAGATTTGAACTCAGGTCCTCCTGACTTCAAGGCTGGTGCTCTAACCACTGCACCACCTAGCTGCCCCATGGTTTTGACTTATTAGCACCTCTTTTAAGTTAGTGAATGAAAATCAGAGAAAGATTTGACTTGAGACAATTTATCCATAGATCAATATTTCCCACTATTTTGCTGTGGTGATTGTTGTTGGTGATGTTTTGCAATTCCCTTTCAACAAAAACAACAACAAAATGAATTAATAATACCTAGATTAATTGAACATCTTACTTATATTCTTTTTTAATTCTTTCTTTCTAAAGGTGCTAATTAGATTTTAAGTAAGCATACATTTTCCAATTCATCATCAGAACCCCCAAGAGGTTCCCAAACCATCAAACCCCTTTTTAATAGTTGCAGAGTCATCAGTAAGCATGATTTAGGTAGCTTATAGAGGGGTAAGCATTTTATTTTTTTTCCAGCATCCGGAATAAGGAGTGGAGTTGAGATATAGACCAAAGTAAAGTCAGAGCTAAGTGGCAGAAGGAAGCATGGCAAGTGCTGTCCCTTGCTATGTCATACTCCCCAAAGTCCAAGAATATAATGAGCCAAACGTTGTCAATGCAACCAAGCCTTGTCACATGGTGACAACTGTTAGTTATATATCTATCCACTCCCTAATTAGGTGAGCAGAGATGTCGCTTGTCCTCTGATCCTCCTGTAAATAAAACAAAAAACACTCTTATACAATGAAGCTCCATTATGGGACAACAGATAATCATGACTTTCCATTTCCAGTGAAACCGTGTTCCTGAATCAAGATAGGGGCAAGGTTTTCACATTTTCTCACAGAACCTCATTTGCACTTCCCTTTTGTGTCTATCTTATTTTCCCTTGTATCATACTTATTCATTCACCATAATACTGCTACTCTCTTCTAGACTGTAAGCTCTTTGAGGAAAGGGACTACGTTATTCTTAGTCCTTAATGGTTAAAAAGAAGGATGACAGAAATTTAACCTATGCTGGGATTGCTTGCTGTTTGGGGGAGAGGGGAGGGGAGGGGAGAGAGAGAAAATTTTGGAACGCAAGGTTTTGCAGGGTTGAAGGTTGAAAACCATTTTGCAGGTCTTTGGAAAAATAAAATGCTATTCCCAAGAAAAGGATGACAAATCAGGAGCACCGATAGAATAGAGTTTTTTATATAGTAAGCAGTTGTTGAATTGAAGTGAATGGTGATGTAGAATGAAAAATTAACTAAGATTTATTTATCACCTAATAAGTTCTTGGGATAATAGATAAGCAATAAGGAAGAAGTCCCTGTTTTCCAGTAGATCTCAATAGCTATAGTATATATTTTATCTAACTTTTCCCCTATGAATCACAGAATTCTTCCAAATTATAGTGAACAAATTTATTTATGTTTTGGAACAATCGTGGGGCTCAGGACATAGTGGGACAGGCATGGGGTCAACAAGAGATGGGTTCCAGAGCTAATGCTAATGCGAATTATACCTGATTTCCTAAGGTAATATTCTGAGACCCTCAAGTTGTTGATCTCCCTCAGGGTAAGGGCTCTCTCTGTGGAAAGTACACCCAAATACCAGGTGGATAACAGGTCCTTAAACCACACACTCACACACACACACACACACTCACATATATACACACACACATGTGCGCACACATTTATTTTACAGATAATAATATAACCCTCAGCAAGAACTTGTCTCTGGCAGCGTAAGCATTAGACATCAGATGTGTGAATCAAACTCCAGTCTCCTGAGTCGAACCTGCTTCCCACTAAACCCTTTGCTTCTCCAGACTCCAGGACATAACGGGACAGAAGGGGGATAAATCAGGGGCGCCCATAGGATAGTGTAGATGCAGGAAAGTGGGACCACCAGGATTCTAAGTGAGAAATGAAATCAAGGTCTGGGTCTTGGGGTCTCAATGAGCCTGGGATGTTTCTTCATAAGAAAGCAGAGTGTGTAAGACAGAATCTGGGCTGAGGAGACTTGAGGAGGCTATGTCTCTATCCATGTAACCGTGGGACTTCTCCATCAGAAAGCAGCTCGGCTTGCCTCCAGGGCTTGTGGTTGGCGTCCTTCACCATGGTGCTCTTCACCATGGTGCCCCTCACAGCATGGCGTCCTTCACAGCATGGCGTCCTTCACAGCATAGCGCATTTGCCTGTGTCTGATTAGTGCAGAGTGAGCTCTGAAGGCTCCCCCCAGCTCAGGCACAAATGGCCCCTGAGAACATTTAGAAGGGAGACGTCTCTGAGGTTGCCCATTTACTGCATTCTGCACCACTGGGGAGCCCTGCCCCTTCTTTGACATGGGCACAACGTCCTGGGCCAGGGATCCCCTGGCCTCATCTGGAATAGGATCAGCACCAGGTGCTTTGCCACATGGGAGAAGCCTCAGGACATTCAGAATCTCTTTTTTTCAGTTGCAAGTATTTGTGGAGAGGGATTGACTTCAGCCTGAGCTGTACAGTCAATGGCTTCTCCCTGGTGGCTTGTTGGGATCACTCTTGAACTGCTCCTTCCATATCTCCAGTTCAGGTTCTTACAACTAATCTCTATCAGTGTTGAGTAGTAGAAATGCACACTAAGTGCATAGATCTTTGACTCATTAGTAGACTTCCAGCCATCATGAAAGTGCTTTGTATCGTTGTTATCAGTGTAAAACTAGACATCATCTCTCTTACTCCTGGTAGCTAAGAATCCTGCATCCCTAATCTTGACTTTCACTTTATTTTTGATGGAGTTAAATGAGACCTTCTTGGAGATGGATTATGATCCTGCTAGTATACATTGTGGAATTCTCTTCTGAATTTCCCCATCATTTTATCAAACTGATCTTGATGTTTGTGACGGTTCTGGTCCTCTGAAAGCTCCTTTTCTGCTATTGCCAACCATGTGATGGTTCAGCTTTCCTCCACATCAGTTCATAACGTTTATTCTGGGAGAAACGCTCTAATCTGTTGACATTGTCTGGTCTTTGTGGTACCTTGGCCTGCCCCTTTTGTTGAATGGGAATGTTTTGTTTGGAGAGGATAAGTCTGTGATTGGTCCAGCACTCTGTGCCCCGCATCACCTCTGTTACTCTAACAATCTGCTTGTCTCTTCTCCTTACAATGACCTAATATATTAAATACAAATGTTTCTGCAAGAGTGCACCCATGATTTAATGCATTTAGAGTAATGAGAGACAGTGTTGGTGATAAGGTCATGAGATGCATTGATCTTCAGGAGTAAGTGACCAGGAACATCACTGTTATTGTTCCCAGCTTCATTCCCCTAATGATTCCCTGGCACGTCTGATAGTGTCTGTGTACTCTGACATTCAGGTCACTAAAAATTACAAGCCGGTTCTCTGTTAGCACATTGATGATGAGGGTCTCCAAGGCCAGAAGATTTTTTTTTTGTTTCCTTCATGGTGGAAATATAGGCACCAATGATGGTGACTTGGCACTTTGCTGCAAGTGGCAGCCAGCTTCCTGAGCCTGTTGTTCACTTTTTAGAGAGTCACACAAGCTTGCTGGCTGGATTAGTTTTTATTGTAAAACTTGTGTCTGCTTTATTATATTCCCCATCACCAAGGTTACTCCAGAAAACAAAACAAACAAGACTAAAAGCACATGCCCAGCTCTGACTTTGGCAAGCCGGCTTTCCTTTGTTCCCTCGGGATTGCTGTTTGAGTGTGATACTTTTATGTGTGTGTTCTCCTGTAACAAGAGCTTTTTTTCTTTCAGGTCTAATGGATTTCTTGGTGTCCTACAGTGTGTGCACATCCTGTGTATCAATGGTGAGTGGAATCATCTTTGCCAAAGTTTTTGTACACTGTGTGTATTTGAGCTGACTACAGGGCAGGATCCCTGCCTGTGGGTTAGGGGGTGGAAGCCAACAATTTTAGGAATTTTTTCTAGCCCTTTCCTCATGGAAGGAGGTGAGCAGTGGGGTCCTAGACAGGGCTGTTCAGATGCCCAGGGGGCTACTGGATCCCATTATTGATTCAGTCTGATGAGACGGGTACCGATGGCTTGGGCTGCCTGTGTGCTGGATTATGACTACAGCTCCTAGTGTATAATAGAGCGTGCTGCTTCCTCCCTTGCCCATCTCCTCAGGGCTTTGACATAGGTAAAAGTGGCAAAGTGCTACCACTGGTGTCTTTTGACTTGTGATAAGTTGGATTTCAATGAGGCAGAGGGGCAAGAAGTGATCAGATTCATTCTTCTTCACTCTTAGCATCATAATTTGGCGTAGGACAAAAGTCCCTAGGGTGTAGGGAATGATCCTGGGGTCTTCCCTGTCTAGCCGCGAGCTCTAATTGCGCCACAGTACCAGTTTCTCCCACCTTCATGATATGTGAGAATGAACTGTTTGTGTCTGCCTATTCCAATAAATGTGCAAATGCTTAGATGACTTCTTGATGGGTGGGAAGCCCATTGCTTTCCCTCAACCTAGTTTAGCCTGGATGCTGAAATGGTTTACCAGGTGGGAGTCTCTGAATGTGCTACAGGTTCTTGGAGCTATGGGTGAGACTTGGGTGTTGGGTAGACAACAAAAGTGGAAGGCAGCCCAAAAAGGGATTAGAAGCCCTCACATATTCAGTTTTCTCTGAACATCCATATACCCCATTAGGTTGGCAGCTTGAAAGATAACTAGCTAAATAAAAAAGGGAGACAAATACATAAACAAAAGTAAACAAACAAAGAAAGAAAGGATAAAAGGAAAGGAAAAAAGAAAAGGAAGAAAGAAAAAGAGGAAGGGAAGGAAAGAAGAAAGAAAGAAAGGCAGGAAGGAAGAAAAATGGAGATTGAAAGTCAATTGAAAAACAGCTCCTAGGTGACAGTAAAGATGCATCTTCTAAGCAGTCCCAGTTGCTCAGATAAGTTGCAGCATATTTTGTCAGCCCAGGGCCTTGGTAAAACACTTCCCTGTTGTGAATTCCCCACTCCAATGGGGGGAAAATTGGCATGTGTATTTTTTGAAATCTTAGATTGTGTAAATCAATCCCCTGTCCTTGGCACGGGGAATCATAAAGTCAGGGAAGCCGCAGCTCCTGCCCTCCAAGAGTTTAGCATCTCCTGGAGTGTGAACACCCGGTTTTTTGTTTTTTTTTTTTTTTTCATTTTTAGGCCATAAATCAAGTTGCTCAGCTTATTTTCCCTGAACACTGGTTCCAAGAAGTGGTGAAAGCCAATGGGTGGAAGACAGACCTTGGTTGGAGGATAAGCCTTGCTTCTGGCCTATTCCAGGTCACAGGCTGCTCTCCAAGACTCTGAGTTATAGAAAACTAATGATCCGCATGGTAGGCAGTCGGGTAGATGACCAGGTATTACAACCACTCAGGGCAGATTGTGTTATAGGGAAGGGGGCAATTCATGTTGTTCTTGTTGTTTGCCCTTCATTCTCCCAGATGACCGGGACCTCAGGGAGGGGATGCCGTGACATGCAGGGGAATTGCTTTTAAGTAAGGAAGGGCTGCACAAAGTCACCTGCCTCACTTTCTCCTCGGGAACCATCTGGGTCCAGTGGCCAGATATAGTTCAGGATGACTGGAGATAGCTCTGGGATGCAGTGGGAGACCTTGACCTTATTCGGTCTAGCAGGTCTCAGTCTGACTGAGGCATATCAAAGTAAGAGACAGGATAATCCTTTAAATCTCGATTTGCCAGCAATGAACCCAACCAAAAGCAGCCCAGCTTATGACCTCTGAGCAGGTGCTCTGGCCAAGCCAAGGTATCCCTCTATCAGGTAAAATGTTTGGAGCAGCACAGTCCCAAGTGCAGCAATCTTGCTTCACCCTTCAAGGTTTTGAGGCTATCGTATGGGTTGTTTGAGCCCTGGTCCCAGCACTGCACACTTACCTGTCTAGCACCTGACACTCTAGAGTCCAGTCAGGATGACTCTTTCCTCAGAAATTCTCTTTGTAGCGCTCTCTGTAGGCATAAATTCGACTATTTTAAAACTATTTTCTCGCGAAGTTCTTCCAGCAAGCATGATTGCTCATTAATAACGTTCACCAAATTCAATTCATCCAACAATTTAATTTAATGAAGCACTATGTGCCTGACCCTGTTTGAGACATTGAGAGACCATTATGTAGAGGTGGCAGAGAGTTGGAAATACAGAAATGTCACACAGGTAAGGGCCAAGTAGATGGATTGGGGAGTCACTGAAGAGAGATGGAAATTTAATCAATAGGAGCTTGAGGATGTCACCAAGAAAAAAAAAAAGAAAGAAACACACCCAGGACAGACACTCAGTGTTTGTTGTCATTTAGTTATTTCAATAATGCCTGACTCTTTGGGACCCCATTTGGGACTTTCTTGTTGATTATGCCATTTCCTTCTCCATTATAGAGATTATAGAGATCAGGAAACTGAGACAAAGAAGATTAAGGGATTTGTTCAGGGTCACACAGTTAGGACATGACTGAGAAGAGATTTGAACTCAATATGAGTCTTCTGGACTCTAGACCCAACCCTCTATTGACTGTACTACCTCACTATTCAGTATTAGTGAGTGGGAAGGGGATGATGGTTGGCAAATGGAACAAAGGAAGAGCAGTCATATAGGCAGGAGCAGAGCTAGACAAGAAAATGAAAATCAAAAAGCTGGAAGAAGAGAGAATCAAGGCAGCATGAACTCCCTGTTCTCAAGGAACTGCTGCAAATACTGGAAGGAGTTTGGTAGAGAATAGATTGAGCTCTTAAACAACATCACAGTAAGATCCAGATGGACTCATAAACCATATGTAAAAGGTCATATCACAAAATCATTTAAAGGGAGCAGAAGGAGATAATCTTTCACCACTTGGACTTAGGGGAATGGAGATTTGTTCGTCAATTAAACTACAAATCTATTCCTGAAAAATCACTGACTCGAAGCACTTGAGAATTAGAAAGAACCACATTTACTATTTAGTCTAATGTATAGTCTTAGTATAATATACCTGAGAAGAGTTCTTCCAATCTCAACTTGAAGTTTGCCATTGAAAATGAAGCCACCACCTTGCAATGGATTCTATTTCACCTTAGGGTATATTTAATTGTTAGGGATTTTTTTTCTGATATCAAAATCCAAAAATTAAAAAAAAAGTATTTGCAGAAATAAAATATAAAATTATTGCCTGTGGAGAAATCTAATCTAAAGGAGAAAAATGATTGAGTAGGAAAAATAATCTTTTTGTTCATTGTCTCTGACAAAAAAAAATCTGATATTTGTGACACATGGAGAAGTGACACACATCGAAAATCCAAATGCTATTCCCAAGAGATAAATGATTAAATGAAATGAATAATTTTCAGATGAATCAGCATGACAACTTTATGAAAAATGATCCAAATCATGAAATGTAAGAGAAATACAAATCAAAGTTACTCTGAAGTTTTCCCCAAGTTAAGTAAAATGTTTGTTTCACTTGCTGGTCTCATATAATTATTCAATTGGCCACCATGACAAAATATCAAAGTAATTAATGTTAAAGGGGCTTTAAGGAAATGGTCATACCATTACATTCTTGATGAAATTGTGAATTCGACCAACCATTCTGCAAAACAATTGTGAAAAAAGTCACTAAACTCTTCATATTTTTTCATTCAGAAATCCCACAACAGCGTATAATACCCAAGAAAGTAAAAAAAGAAAGAAATGCCTTAATATACCATGATATTAATAGAAACATCTATTTTTTTTTTGTTTTGCAAGACAAAAAAAAGAAAAACAAAATTGGAAATAAAGCAAATGCTTATTGACTGAGAAGGCTAAATAAATAATGGTACATGAGTATCATGACATACCTATGTACCATAAGAGATGATGAAAATGAAGAATTTAAGGTAATATAGGAAGATTTGGACAGAATGATGCAGCGAAATAGGAAGAACTGGGATTCCTGTCCAAACAACTTTAAAATAATGCCTCAAGGGACAGCTAGGTGGCGCAGTGGATAGAGCACCAGCCCTGAAATCAGTAGGACCTGAGTTCAAATGTGGTCTCAGACACTTAACACTTCCTAGCTGTGTGACCCTGGGCAAGTCCCTTGACCCCAATTGCCTCAGCAACATAAATAAATAACTAAAATAAAAATAAAAATAAAATAATGCCTCAAATTGAATTCTGGAGTGGCAGAACCAATCAAGAAAACAAAGGGAGACACTTTTTCCAGCCCAAGACAACTTAGGAGGAGAGATCTGGGATGTGGGAGAAGGAAACTGGCCCACAGCCAAGGAGATCCAATACAAGATTTGGAACTTGTGATCACGTCAGAAGCTGCAGCTTTTTTGGCAACTCTCCAGCCAGAGATCTACAGAATCAGAAGCCTGCTCACATTCACTAGTATGTCATCATTCAAGGGCAGAGAAGAACACTTTCCTTTCCAGCAAGAACGAGGAAAAACATCACTTTTGGTCTCAAGGGATCAGGAACTCTGAGAAACAGCATCCCTTCTGTTCTAACAGGAAAAGAAACCCTGAGGAACAGTAGCACTTCCAGTTCCAAGGGAGCAGAATCAGCATCAATTGCAATCCCAATGGATTAAAGCCCTTTCTGGGTAAGGACCAGGACAGTAATGACCATACTTGTCTCCAGATCACACTGCCTTGGAAGCACTGAAGACTTCCATCCTCCACCCTCCTAAGAATTAGCTCTGGAAATAATGCAAAAAAAAGCTTGATGCTTGAAACCATGCTCCTTATGCAATTCACAGAACCCAAGTGTAACATAAAGTTCAAAACCAAGGAATGGGATGGAAAAATGATCGAAAATATAGAAAAAGAATTTGACAAAAAGGAACTGGATTTATAATTTCATTCATCAAGGACTTTCTAGTGAGAAAATCCCTCTATCATTCCAATTCAGCCATCACCTCCTTTGCAACTCATGGTCTTAGAAAATGGTCTAGTGATTCTAGAGGTTAAAAAAAATTGTCAGTAGCATTAGAAAGGGGTCACAGCATAAGTGAGACTTTTCTGGTGACCTTTTCAGTAGCAATGATTGGGTTGGGGTCAGACTGTGTTTTGATCTTGTACCAGTACAAATATTATCTTCTCTTTGCCATGAAAATGAATGTCGCTGTTTAATCAATTTGCTCTCCATTATAAACAGCTCAACCCACCATTTGGTGGTTTGTTTGGTTTCTAAGTAGACTCCCAAGATATGTAGTTATAATCAGTTTAATTGCAGAGGCTGCCTGGGAGTTTCTCCTGGAACAAAATTCTCTTCCTGTGTTTATTGAGAAATACCTGTTTCTCCATATGAGACACAAGTGGATGGATGCCTTCAGTGAAGGTCAGTGGACGTTTGAACTTCTGCTGTTTTATGAGAAACATCACAGCACATTTGCCTGTGTATTCTCACAGCACCTGTGTTGTTTGGTAAAGAAGGAAGGAAACAAACATTTATTAAGCACTCTCAGTGCAGAATTCTCTCTGCTGAGAATGTCTTATAAAATCATCATTTGGTCTTCCCAACAAGCTTGAGAAGTAGCTGCTATTACTGCCAACATTTAAGAGTTGAATAAACTGAGGCAGACAGAGGTACAATTCTTTATCCAGGGTCACACAGCTAGGAAGTGTATATTATGTTTGAATTCATGTCTTCCTAGCTCCAGGTCCAACACTCTCTATTGTGCTCTCTAGCTGCCTTCAAGAACAGGGCACTGGAGCTTACCAACATGCTTTTAGATCAATCTGTGTTTGATTAACTTATGGGACAACAAACATGTCTGTGATTTGACTTCTACTTCTTAGATCTGATTCATATTCCTCAACGTGAAACTTAGGCTTAAAGTCTTTTATCTTATGAGCACTAGACTTAGAGTCAGAAGACTGGTTCGAATTTGGCCTCAGATATTATCTGTGTGACCTTGAGCAAGTCACTTAACCCCTCTTTGCCTCTATCTGTAAAATGAACTGAGAAACGGGGTTCATAAAAGCAACTAAGTCAGAAGGCTGTTGTGAGGATCAAATGAGTTCAAAGAAGATAATATTTGTAAAAGCACTTAAACATGGTGCATGTCATATAGTAAGTGTTATATAAGTGCATATTCCCTACTGCAATGGCAAGGGAGAACAAGACACAGACTCAAAGAAAGACAATGATGTGAAATGATCTATGGCCAAAACCCCAATGAGGGCAGGAGGAGGAGATGGTAATTGGACACAAGCCCAGTAAGAATTCCTGAAAGAGTAAAAAAAAAGATATGAGTGATAGAAGAAAAATTGAGGAAAGAGATAAGTGATACAAGAAAATTATAAAAAGAAAATTAATACCTTGGGTAAAAGGGGTACAACAAATGCTGAAGAAAACAACACCTTAATAAAGTAGAAATGGCTAAGTGGAAAAAGAGATATACAATCTCACAGGAAAATAATTCCTTACAAATTGGAATTATATAACTGGAAGCTAATGACCTCATGAGACGTCAAAAAATAATAAGACAAGTTTAAAAGACTGAAAAGATAAAAAAAATGAAAATAAATTGTTTCAGTGAAAACAACATAACTGATCTGTTGAAGAAGACATTGAGGAGAGATAATAAAGAATTATTAGACTACCTGAAATACATGATTTTAAAAAGTCTTGTCATCATTTTCCAAGAAATTATCAAGGAAAACTGTGCTGATGTATTAAATACAGATTCTATATAAAATAGAAATGGACAAAATCCATCGATCACCTCCTGAGAAAGATCCTAAAATGAAACTCCAAGGAATATTATAGCCAAATTCCAAAGTGCCCAGTTCAAGGAAAAAATATTGCAAACAACCAAAAAGAAACAATTTCAATAGTATAGAGCCAATGTCAGGATCACCTAAGATTTTCTAGCTTCCTTGTTAAAGGAACTGAGGATTTAGCAAAGGAGCTAGGAATAAAACCAAGAATGACCTACCTGGCAACATTTAGAATAATCCTTCAGGGGAAAGGGTATTTAATGAAATAGAAAGGACTTCCAAGCAGAGACCTGAACTGAATGGAAAATGTGACATTCAACTAGAAGATTCAAGAGAAGCAGAGAAAGGTAAACATGAAAATGAAATCACAAGGGACTCAATAAAGTTTAATTGTTTACATGGAAACATGATGCGTGTAACTCCTGAGAACTTTATCATTATTAGGCAAGTTATAAAAAGTCTGCACAGACAGAGACCATGGGCATTAACTGCTTACATTAGGATGACCTGAAAGAATGAAGGGCTGAGAAAGAGGACTACATTGAGAAAAAGGGAAGGGAGATAGTAGAATGGGAAAATTTTCTCACATAAAGAAGTATAGAAGGAAGAGCTTTTGTAATGGAGGGGCAAGTGAGGAAAGTGCTAGGTAATGCTAGAACTTCAAACTTATTAGAATTGGTTCAAAGAGGGAAGGAAAATTCCGTATGTATATGCATATGTATACATACATGTATATGTATATACACACACTCATACATGTAGAGAAGCCTATCTTATTCAATAGAGAAATAGGAGGGAAAAAGGATAAGAGAAAGAGAGGGTCCTAAAAAGGACAGCTGATTAAGGGAGGCAATGGTCAGAAGCAAAACTGACTTTGAGGAGAGATAGGATATAAGAGAGAGAGAGGAGGATAAATAGAAAAAAATGGAATGGAGGCAACCATATGGTAATCATAACTGTAAATCTCAATGGTATAAGCTCACTCATAAAATGGAAATAAATAACAAAATAAATTAGAAACTAGAATATAATAATCTGTTATTTACAAGGGTAGACCAAACAGAAAAACTCATACAGAGTTTAATAAAGGGTTGTTCTAATGATGATCAACTGTGAAAGACTTAGCTATTTTGAGCAACACAGTGATCTAAAACAATTCCAAAGGTCTCGTGGTGAAAAAAAAATTCTCCAAAAAGAGAACTGATGAACTCTGAATACAAATTGAAGTATGATTTTATTATTTTATTATTCTTCCTTTTTGTCATATAGTAACATAGAAATATGTTTTGTAGGATTTTATATGTATTAGAGATATCATACTGTTTGCCTTTATGATGCATAGGAGAAGTATGGAAGGGAGAGAGAATTTGAAACTTAATTTTCTTAAGTTTAAGTTAAATAAATGATAATTCATAAAAATCACTAAATAAAATAAACTGCACAAATATAGAAGGGGAGATAAAAATTCATAAGAAAAAAAGACCTTGGCAGTGTGGAGTTTAAATAAATTCTTAAATAAAATAAGGCGACTGGGTGGTGCAGTGGCTAGAGTATTCAGCTTTGAATCTTTTTTTTAAATTTTATTTTATTTGCATAACATATGTGTGGGTAATTCTTCAACAACCCTTACATAGCTTTCCGTTACAAAATTTCCCCCCAACTCCCCACCCCTCCCCTAGATGGCAGGATATCCACTACATGTTAATTATGTTAAAATATTGGCAAATCAAATATATGTATATATATTTCCAAACTTATTGTTGTGCAAGAAAAATCTTATCTACACAAATGATATATCAGATAAAGGAAACACAATGTAAGCAAACATCAATCAAGGAGTATGAGAATGTTATGTTGTGGTCCACATTTCACATCCCTCTCTCTGGGTGTATATGGCTTTCTTCAGTGAACAATTGGAGGTGGTTTGAAACATTTCATTGTTGAAGAGAGCCATGTCCATGAGAATTAATCGTCATATAGTACTGTTGTTGCCGTGTATAATGATCTCCTGGTTCTGCTCATTTCACTCAGCATCAGTTCATGTAAGTCTCTCCAGGCCTCTCTGAAATCATCTTGCTGGTCATTTCTTACAGAACAATAATATTCCATAATATTCACATACCATAATTTATTCAGCCATTCTCCAATTGAAGGACATCTATTCAATTTCCAGTTTCTAGCCACTACAAAAAGGGCTGCCACAAACATTCTTGCACATGTGGGGCCTTTTCCTTCCTTTATGATTTCTTTGGGATATAAGCCCAATAGAAATGCTGCTGGGTCAAAGGGTATGCACTGTTTGATAACTTTTTGAGCGTAGCTCCAAATTGTTCTCCAGAATGGCTGTATCCGTTCACAGCTCCACCAACAATGCATCAGTGTCCCAGCCCTCCCACAACCCCTCCAACATTCATCATTAACTTTTCCTGTCATTTTAGCCAATGTGACAGGTGTGAAGTGGTACCTCAGGGTTATCTTGATTTGCATTTCTCTGATCAACAGTGATTTGGAGCACCTTTTCATATGACTATAAATAGTTTTAATTTCATCCTCTGAAAATTGTCTGTTCATATCCTTTGACCATTTATTGATTGGAGAATGGCTTGAATTTTTATAAATATGAGACAATTCTCTATATATTTTAGAGATGAGACCTTTATCAGAATCCTTAAATGTAAAGATGATTTCCCAATTTATTACTTCCCTCCTAATCTTGTCTGCATTGATTTTGTTTGTACAAAAACTTTTTAACTTAATATAGTCAAAGTTATCTATCTGGTTTTCAATTAAGAGTTCCAGTTCTTCTTTGGACATAAATTTATTCCATCTCCATAGATCTGAGAGGTAAACTATATTACATTCCTCTAATTTACTTATAGTATCACTTTTTATATCCTGATCATGAACCCATTTAGATCTTATCTTGGTATGTGGTGTTAGATGTGGGTCAAGCCCTAATTTCTTCCACACTAGTTTCCAGTTTTCCCAGCAGTTTTTGTCAAATAGTGAATACTTATCCCAAAAGCTGGGGTCTTTGGGTTTATCAAAAACCAAATTGCTATAGTTATTGCCTAGTTTGTCTTGTGATTCTATCCTATTCCACTGATCGACTACTCTATTTCTTAGCCAGTACCAAATGGTTTTGATGACCGCTGCTTTATAATATACTTTTAGATCTGGTACAGCAAGTCCACCATCGTCAGCCTTTTTTTTTCATTAATCCCCTTGAAATTCTTGACCTTTTGTTTTTCCAAATGAACTTTGCTACTATTTTTTCTAGATCTGTAAGATAATTTCTTGGGAGTTTGATTGGTATGGCACTAAATAAGTAAATTAGTTTGGGTAGTATTGTCATTTTTATTATATTCGCTCATCCTACCCATGAGCATTTTAAGTTTTTCCAATTGACTAGGTCTGATTTGATTTGTGTGGAAAGTGTTTTGTAATTTAGTTCATATAGTTCCTGACTATCCCTTGGCAGATAAATTCCCAAATATTTGATACTATCAACAGTTATTTTGAATGGAATTTCTCTTTGTATCTCTTGCTGTTCAGCTTTGAATCTTAAGTTCATTAATTCAAATCCATCCTCAGATATTTACTAGATCTTGAGCAAGTCACTTTAAACCTGCTTGCCTCACTTTCCTCAATTATAAAATGAGCTAGAGAAGGTAAATGACAAATCACTCCAGTTCTTTTGCCAAAAAACAAAACAATCAAATCAACAAAAACCAACAAAAACCCCACATCATGTCACAAAGAGTCAGAATGACCAAAAAACAACACTAATATGATTCAGTAATGTAGGTTTGTTATTATAACTAATCTAAATTTGCATCACTAGAGACAAAATATCCAGAGCAAAGGAGATGCTGTTGCTAATGAAAACTGCCCCAGATGGATAATATTTGGAATAATGTCTTTATTATTGTCTACACCATTTTTTTAATGACATCGATAAATTCAGACATGTTAGAGAAGGGTGAACATTACAGTGATTACACTCTAAACTCTTACTAGACAGACCAGCTAAAGCAACAGGGAACATTTTGCCTGGAGAAGAAAGACTTGAGTAGGACTTTGTGGGCACAAGAGCTGAGAACCCTTTCTGAGTATTTGGGGGTAAGAGATGTCACAGGAAAGAAGGATGATACTTCCTCTGTTTGACCCCATGAGGCACATCTGGAAACAATGGGCAGAAGTGACAGACTGGGGCTTGAGAAAAGAATGAAAAAACATGCTGGAACAAAGGGTTATCACAAGGTAGACACAGCTTTACTACAGAGACTTAAGGAAAATTTAAGTGACCGCCTGTTGGGGAGACTGCAGAGAGAATTACTGATCTAATGTAGATACTCTGAAGTGCCTTCCAGCCTGAGACTATGTGATTTTCCCAGTTGCATCTAGCTTATGTCTTTCCCTTCCAAGACATCCTGTAGCCCAAAGCTTAGGCTATTCCTGCCCCCCCAAATGCTGCTACTCATCCAGGCTAGTCCTGTCCCATCCCATCTCCTATCTTCCTCTCATTATATCCAGATACACAGGTTTGGTTTCTAAACAATGACTAGCGAAATTGAGATTTAAAAACAGACACATGCATCCTTTACAGATCTCACAATTGAGCCTTGGAAAGCTGCTCCTGAGAGATCCCTAATCTGGGCCTGGGCATACCTACTACCTTTCCTGCCTCCATTCTACATTGAGAAAAGACCCTGCACTTATTTTTTTCAGCTATCCCTTACTCTCATGCCCTAAACATCCTCTATTAATTTTCCTTCCAAGGTGAAGCCTTCTGGACTCCCCCAATTTCTTATGCACCAACAGTGTTCTCTATTAGAGAAGGAAAAAGGCTTAGAAAAAGCTCTTCGGGGTTTTGAGTCAGAAGATTTGAATTCAGGTACCACTTCTTATTGGCTGGGTACTAATGGAAAAGTTCCTTCCACCTCTCTATATCTTGTTTTCCTCATTTCTGAATGGTGGTCTAAGGATCAAAGAGGCCATTTTCTTATGGATTCCCACCCACTTTATAAATGAGGAAACTGAGGAAGAAAAGATTGTAATTCAGGTTACACAGCTAATAATTTCAGAAATGTATTTCAGAGGCAGACTTTATTTGACCTTGGGCTTTCTCTCAGCCCAGGGTTTTCATTTCCAATTGCACAGAGCTTTTAAGAGGAAGGCACTGGGCTAGTTGTAAAGTGCTATGGAAACTGAGTTCTGTTATAAACTTCATCCAAACTGAGCTGTCTTGATTCCTCTCCTCCCTCCCTCACCAGAAAAAAAAAAAATATTGTTCACCTCCTTTCACAAATAGGTGATGCTGATATACAGTCCAAATAAAATACATACACTTTCTATTAAGATTAAGGGAAGAGTCTTTTTTAGGAAGTCAGTGAGTGAGTCTGCACCCCCCCCATAAAAGCATCACTAAGACAAAAGGACAGAATGCTATATATCTCCTACCTTCCCCTCCCTTAACATCTCTTAGCCAAGCTACCTTTTGAAGACTTTTTCTATTTCAAAGCAGTTCATGGTGTCCATATTAACTTGATCTGACTTAAATAATGATCTTTAGAGTAAGAGATAGAGTAAGAGTAGCAAAATCAGCCTGCCTTGCCCTCAACCTTTCTTCCCTTCCTCTTTCCCCCTCAGTCTTCTATCTAGGGATAACATCATCTTTCTACTTAATTCTCCCCATCACGACTTCATTTTCCAAAGGGAATTTGACTGGATATCTAGCTTGGAGTGAGACTTTCAATCAGCCCCAAGGTGAACTCTCCTGAGATTATTTATTTGTATTGAAATAGGATCTCTCCCTGTAGGATGAAAGGTGTCACCTGCCTCAAGAATTTCAATCAGGCTAGAGGAGAGAGGAGGAAATTTGGGGAAGTCAGAAAGACAGCAAAGGCTTTTGGTCTCAGGGTGACTCGATATAACTGGTGGTGTTATACTGAGGGTGGAGGGTGGAATAGGGAGATTGGAGTCAAGGACTAGTTAGGGTAACTGGGAAGGTGGGAGTGACAAGGAAGAAAGGCTAGGAGGCTTGAGGGAAGGGGTTGTGGGTTTGACTGACTTGCCTGTGTATCTGTCTCAGCACCTGAAGGCAAGACTGTAGCGTGCTGGAGAGAGAAGGGCTGGGGACACAACTCTTACATTGTGATGTGGCCAGGAGGCCTGGGCCTTGGAGTCCAAAAGTCCACCTTCAAGGCCTCATTGTGGCCATCGCCAAATTCTGCACTAGCTGAGTTCCGACTCCAAAAGCCAGTTTTGTTGCTTAAAAATGTGAATGATAATTGGAATGGATTCATCAAGGTGTTGTGAGAATACCCTTTCTACATAAATCTTAAACTGCTTTAGAAATATGATGGGGCAGTGGTGGGCGTCACGAGAATGGATTATATATATATATATATGTGGATAATATATATATATGGATAATATATTTATGTATATATATGAACACACACACATATATATATACACATACATATATTATCCATACACACACACACTCACACACACACACACACACACACACACACACACACATATATATCCACAGAAACTGAGCTTCTCTGATGGAAGAGAAGATTGTGGACAGAGGACTTAAGAATTGCCACATTTAGAGGCTGGGAGAAGAAAGCAGAGAAGCAAGAAGATAGCAAAGGACAGATTAGAAAGACACAATGGAATACTGTGTCCAAGCTGGAGGATAGTGTTTCAGGAGAAAGTAGCCAGTGAGTCCAATCCATGCATGCTGAAAGCTCACTGCAGCCGGTCGGGGACTTATGAGGGTTTTAGAGAAGAATAGCAGGGGCCAGTTAGTAATGAGAGAAGCTGGTTTTGGTACAATTTAAACCATACAAGGTAGAGCTTAAAGTAACGCCTGGGATGGGATGGGAAACAGGAGCAAAAATGAAAGATATGAGTAGTAACTGCACTTCATCGGGACCTGAAAGAGACACAGCTCTGGCAGCCAGGTTAACAAGTGAGGTTCTAGGGCTTTATAGGAAAGGGGGTACCGACCTCCTCAATACCTGCAGGGGTGAACTGGAGCAATTTGTTGATTGTTTTGTTGATTGTCTAGACTTAGGAAAGTGATGGAGAAAACTTAATGATGCACTTATAGATACCTACACATTTATATGTAGTAAATGTATGTGTGTGTATGATTGTGTGTTTGCACACTCATTGTATATATGTATACACATAGTAGGATAAAGAGATGGAGAGAGACAGACAGACAGAGACAGAGAGGAACAGACAAACACAGACACAGAGACAGAGACAGAGAGCACGCTGACAAAGCCATCTTTGAAAACAAAAGTCTGGTTTGTGTTCCACAATAAGCCTTTTTACTTTGCATGGTATCACCCTAAGCCCCAGGCTCCAAGTCCTGCTGAGGAAATCATAACTTCAGGTGTGAAGCCAGCTTTAAGTGACAGATATATATGTGCCAGTTATTAGTAAACTCTTGGCTTCCAGATGGGAAATGACCAGGTTCTTCCCTCCTGAGGCCTTTATTCTATTCTCTGGGGGTCTTTTAGAGTGACTTACACCTACAATTAGTGGGATGCTGCCTCTGAAAGGTACCAACCACACCATCCTTTTTAGCTGCTCCCTCACATGAGACCCAATTGAGTTGCCACACAAATGAACCTTATATTATTCCATTTTAACTACTCTAGAATTGACACCAGGGAGGAAGGTTCCTGACAACCCTGCTGCTGAAATCCCATTAAGGTGCAAGTGAATTAGTGAGCGTGCTGTTCTTTTGGCTTTTTTAGGCTACTTTGCCAGTGTTCCTAGACTACCTGCTCACTTATATGAATAAGAGAAACTCTGAAAAGAGCTGAACCTTAGAGCTCATTTAGCACCAGCACATTCAGGGCCAACTCACTTTTAATACTTAAAAGATCTATTATTTGCTCAGGATAGGTGGTCCCTCTGCTGTCACAGATGGCAATCCCTTTATACTCATTGGAAAATTTGTGCGAGTTCATATAAAATCAATTCACCAGGGTCCTATTGCTAATGACAATCTTAAAATGTTTACAGACTGGCTTTTGGACAATAGATAGCCAGTTCCTCATTGGGGTCCCTCCTTGTAAAGAAATGATTCTAGCCAATGATGACAGTAGTTAGGGATTGTCAGGAAGGTAGGGATGAATGAAAGAACACATAACGCCCTCTGATAAGCTTTGGTGATACAAATCCTCTAGGTAGAGTTTCCTACTCTGACAAGGCCTTCAAACATCCAAAGTCATCCCTAACCAGTGACAAGAAGAAGAGTAAGTGTTCACTAGGATCAGGAAATCATTTATGAAGAAGATATTATATATGAAAAGAAAGTTACTGCCATAATAATTCCAAGATACAATTTTTCCCCAGTTGTGAAATAATGATTCCAGCCAAGGAAGGCAACAGGTAAAGAATAGTCAGAGAGGTAGAATGGAATGAATGAATGAAGCATTTAAATTAATATATGCAAAGCATTGTGATAAGCACCGGGGAGACAAATAGACAAGGAAGATGGTCCCTGCTCTCAGAAATTCACATTGTCACAATAAATATGGAAGAATTCAACTTCAAGTCAAATGGAAAGCTACCATGAACATTAGGCTTTTCAGCAAAGCAGAGACTAATTCCTCTTCTTTTATGTCATGGAAGAAAAAGCGTAAGGAAGGTGGAGAACAATTCATCAAGGGGGGGGTTGTCTCCCTTTCTATCCATGTCACCTCTTTCCACCTCACTATAAGAATGAGAGAGTCATTTTCAGAGGTGAACTCTGGCCAGAAATAGGTTTGTTCAATTAATTAAGAGCTGATGAAGATAATCACCCTTGTTGGTTGGTCTTAACTCCAGGTCCCCCAGGAGGCTAGATCTTTGAAAAGTGGCTATAAGACCTGCTGCCTGACTGAAAGTTGAAAAAAGGGACAGAAATTATATCAATTCAAATCTCCCTGGATTTACCCAAAGCTCGTTGAAAGTGGCTGAGCCAGGAGGATGTTTGACATATGGATTTATGACCATTGGGGCATGTTGGCAGCAGTATAAAAAAAGATCAAAGCTGTAAGAAATGCTACTGAATGAGATATATGGTTGGATCCATGGCATCCCTACCTTTTGAGTCCCTAAACTCTTATGAACTCCCTTGGCTCTGAATCTTGGCATTATTATCTTCCTTGAATTTTTTGTTTACATTCCTCCATCCAACTTGAATCTTGATGTCTATCTAAAAGTGACCTAAGAGATTTTCTGTTTCAAGTCTTTTATTTAACAGATGAAGAAAACATGGCTATGAGGACCAAAGTGATATGCTCAAAGTCACATAGGTAGAAAAGAATGAATCCACTCCACACAGAGCCTAATGTTGTGTCCAAGCAAAGCAACTATATACTCATATATATATACTCAATCATACGTGACAAGGGTATTTAAAAGTTTCAAACACAATTCAATGTGATCTTATGGCATAGAAGGGGTATTTGTTACTAAGTGAAATGGACTAGGGAGGAGGAGGAGATCAAAGAAGGCTCTCTAGAAAGTAGCAAAAAGATTTCACATCTTGTCAATTGGTTCAAGTCCTAAATCCTCTGGAAAGGTTGGTGAGGGAAGAGCTCTTCAAAAGGTATGGCAGATAGCGAGCCTTAACTCTGAAGTCAGTGGTCAGAACATATTCAGAGTTACATATTATGAGAAGACAAATAGGAAAGAGAGCTAAGGGCATTAGAAAACATAAAGTCTGCTCTGGCTGAGAAACTGAAATATACATTGATCTCAGGCAAACCATGATATCACTATAAGGAGCTTTTTTATGATAGCTTTCTTTTCAAAAGTCAAAATTCATATATAGCTATAAATGTAACTAGCAATGGTATTCCTGTAATGAAGGAGAAAGATATGGAGTCAGACACAAAAAGACAAAATAAAAGGGAAAAAGAATTATAATATTGGACTTGGATTAGACCTCAACCTAGAAACTGAGCCTTATAAAGTTAAAATAATTTGCCCAAGACAATAAGACTAGAGAGTGGCAAAGGGAGGGCATGGATTTAGGCCTTCAGTTTTCAAAACTATGACTTTTTCCAGGATATTTTACTGCCACTAAAAGGAGGAAAAATATAAGGGGAGGAAAAAAAAGAAAAAAAAATGATAAACATTTTTTAAGCACCTAGTATGTTCCAGCCATGCTGATAACATTGGAAATATACAAAAGGCAAAAGAGCTGTCATTACACTCAAGAATTTTACAATCTACTGGAGGAGACAACATTCAAATAGATACAAAGCAAGCTATCTACATAATAAAAAGAAATAATTAACAGACAGAAGGCACTGAAATAAAAAAGAATTAGGTAATACTTCTTGAAGAAGATGAAATTTCAGTTGGCACTTTATGTTTATTGCTTATGTGTTTACTTTTATATTCTTTTCTTTTTCAATTTTGAGTTTTATACCCTCTCTCTTCCTCATCCCCATCCATCCCATCTACCAATAAGGCAAGCAACAGGATATCAATTATACATATGATCACATAATAAATTATTTTTATATAAGCCATATTACAAAAAAAAGATAAAGGAAAAGAAAGAAAAAGAAAGAGAGAAGGAAGGAGAGACAGAGAAAGAAAGAAAAAGAAGAAATGAAGAAAGAAAGAAAAAAAGAAAGAAAGAGAAAGAAAAAAGAAAATTATACTGCAATTTGTACTCGGGTGTTATCAGTTCTCTCTCTGGAGGTATACATAATTTTTATCATCATGAATTCTTTGCAATTGTCTTGGATCACTGTATTGCTCAGAACATCCAAGTCTTTGAAAGTTGATCATCATCACCTTCTTCTTGTTGTATGCCATGATCTTCCAGGTCTTCTTACTTCTCTTCACATCATTTCACATAGGTCTTGCTATGTTTCTCTGAAACCACCCACCTAATTATTTCCTATACTACAATGGTACTCCATCACAATCATATGCCGCAACTTTTTCAGCCATTCCTCGGTTTATGAGTATCCCCTTAATTTCCAATTCTTTGACACCCCACAAGAGCTGCTATAAATATTTTTGTACACATCTGTCTTTTACATTTTTCTTTGATGTCGTTAAGATACAGACCTAGGTAGGTCAAAGGTTCTAACATAATCAACTCATATCTACATCCCTCTGTCTGTGTAAACTATTTTAAACTACTCTAATAATGATAAACTTCTTAGAAGTTACTAGAGCCATTTTCCCATCTACGCATATAATCACTTTTACTTTATTGAGCATCTTATGAATATTAATTCATGTTTACTTTCTTATGTTTCTCTTGAATTTTGTTTGAATGCAAAATATTTTATTTAGATCTGATCAAGGAATGCTTGAAAGTCTTCTATTTCATTAAATATCCATTTCCCTCCTGAAGGATTACACTTAATTTTTCTGGGTAGGTGACTCCTGGTTGTAATCCTAGCTCATTGGCCTTGTGGCAGAGCATATTTCAAGTCTTCCTCCCCTTTCATGTGTGTGCTTGTGTGATCAGATTTTGGGGGCTCCATCATATATGAATTACTTCTTTTAGCTTGCTTCTTTTTTTTCATTGTGGGATCTTTTGAGAAGATGATTGGTGGATTGGTTCAGGGTTGTTTTTATCCTCTGGATCTAAGATATCAGGATAGTTTCCCATGATAAATTCTTGAGTTATGATATCTATACTCTTTTTAAAGTCATGGCTTTCAGGTAGTCTAATAATTCTTTTTTTAGACATTTAAAGAATGTTTATTTGTTATTGTAGTAGTCCAATAATCCATAAATAAATTTTCCTCTATTTTCCATGTCAGTTATGTATCTGGTAAGATATTTCACGTTCTAGTTTTTCATTCTTTTGACTTTGTTTTATTTCTTGATGTCTGATGGAATCACTACATTCCCCTTGCCCAATTCAAATTTTTATTTTTCAGTGAGCTTTTGTATCCCCTTCTCAATCTGAAAAATTCTGCTTTTCACAGAACTTTTTTCTTTGGTGATTTTTTTTAGACTTCTTTTATTGTTAGTTAAATTCTATTTTTATGGTGATAGTTTTTTTCAGTATTTTTGGTGCCTTTTTTTTTTACCAAACTTTAAATTTTCTTTTCATAATTTTCTTGCATCACTTTTATTTCTTTTATTTTCCTTAAAAAATCACTCTCACTTTTTTTCTTAATTTTTCCCCAACCACTCATTTATTTTTTTTAGCTCTTCTAGGAATTCCTTGCTGGCCTTGGGTCCAATTAGCATTTTTTTCTTTGAGATTTTGTTTGTAGCTGTTTTGCCATTGTCATCTTTTTCTAAATTTATGAGTTATTCTTCTAATAGTAGCTTTTTGTGTTTAAGTTGTTATTGTTGTTGTTTGCTCATTTTGAGCCCATTTCTTGTCTTTGTACTTTATGTCAAAGTCAGGCTCTGTTCATCTGGTAGTGGATAGGCCCTGTCCCAATCTTCAAGGCTTTTTTGTACTGCTGTTTTCAGACATACTTCTGGGGGTCTGCTTCCAAGGTTCTGTTTTCCTGGTAGTAGTGTAGTCCCTATTCTCCTGGTCTTTCCTCTGAAAGGATCTCTGGTCCCCTACAGCTCCAAATATCAGCTCTCTTCTTGGGCCTGTGACCAGGACCTGTGATACCTTGTGTCTGATCACAAATGCTCCTCATCATCCTGGAACTTGGATCCAGAACTGTTTATGAGCAATAGATTTACCAAGCAGCTGAAACTAGTGCTGGCAAAGAGCCCATGAAATCCCTTTCTGATAAGTTGTGTGATTCCCTTCCTAACTCTTGGGTGATACCTCCTGAAGCTTCGGCTTCTGCTGCTGCTGCTGCTGTCCACCTCAAAGGTCCGGCGGCCTGGATGTGTTCAGAGCCTGGGTCCTTCCCATTCTTACAAACCTCTCAGACAGATCTCCTACTGCCTTATCCTGGGAAAAATATCTTGCTCTGATCTTTCCTTAGCTCTGCCAGTCCAAAATTTGATCTGCAGCTTTATTTTAAAGTTGTTTGAAGGTGAATGTTGGTTGTTTATCTATGTCTCAGGCTGGGCTCTCTTAATTGTCACTTAAAGGAAGCCAACGAGGTCAGTGATCAGAAAAGGGAAAGAGCGTTACAGGCCAGGGGGATAGCCAAAGAACAGTTGTGAAGCCCGGATATGGAGCATCCTTTTGTGAAAGGGCTGGGAGGCCAGTCTCCCTGGATGGAGGACTATGTGTTAGGGAATAAGATGTAAGATAGGGAAGGAGGAAGGGAAGAAAGAGAAGGAAAGGAGGAACAGGAAGGAGAGGGACAGAGGAAGAAGGGAAAGAAAGAAGGAGGCCGAGATACTATGTCCAAAATCAGGGCTTTATTTTCTGTGTGTTTTTGGCAAGATATTTAGTAGTAGTTCCAAGCATCCTGGCAAACTCCATCACATGATGAGATCACTCATCTTGGAGCCAAGTTCAGGAGGAGGAGAAGGGTTGTACCTAGGGATAAACATCACCTTTATTTAATCCTGTGAAATGGTAAAGTACATAAACTCCCTATCATTGGATCCTCAAAACATGAGGACACTGAGTGGGGCAACTCCTTTACAAATCCTTCTCTGATTTACACCAGCCAGAAATGAGCTCTTCCTTTCCAACTTCCTCCAAGCCCTTCACTTACATCTCTGTCTACTATAACTTGACCTTGTCTGTGAAGTCAGTTGGGTGGAACATTTAGAGTTGGACTTGGAAAAAGCAAAACCTGAGTTTGAATCCAGCCTCAGAAATGTCCTCCCTAGTTATGTGATCCTGGCCAAGGCACTTAGTGTTGCTCATACTCAAGTTCCTTATCTGAAAAATGAAGGAAACAATATCCGGTCCTCATAAACTCATTATGAGGGGAAAGTGAAATGGGATTTGTAAGGCACTTCTGAAACCTAAAGGGCTATGTAAATCTCAGCCAGTGAATTTTGTTTTGTTTTGTTTTGTTTTGTTTTATCCTGCTCAGTCCCTCATTAGATTTGCAGCTTCCTTATATGCAAAGACTTTCTCTTTTATGTTTTTTCTGCCTTAAGCAGAATCTGGGTACATGATTCCATTAGGACAAGAAGCTCTAGATGAGGAAATGCTTTCTGCCAGTCTAGATCAGAAACCCTTTTTCAAGTTAAGAGTCTCTGAGAGTTAGCTAGGCAACTCTTAAGAAGCTTGACCAGGGACACATTCAATATGAGTCAGAGGTCATAGTTGGATCCAGATCATTTTGACTCCCTGCCCAGCTCTCTATCAACTTCATCATGCTGCCCTTCTACACAGCCTTCTACACAGCCCTTATTTAATAAATGTTTGCTTTGAATTGAAGTGAGTTACATTGAATTGAACTGAAAAAAATGGAATTGATTCACCTTGAACTATAAAAAAAAAAACTTTTATGGAACCCTTCTAGTAAATATTTGAAAATAATTTGTAAAAGCAAATTATCAATGACATTAAACAGTATAATATTACTTTAAAAGGACAACTTGATCTTATCATATTGTATAATCTCTGTACAAGTATGTAAATGGCATTTGGAATTAAGTCTTATTACAAAATAGTTATTTAGTGAGAAGAGTAAGTTTGCTATTGATAAAATGATTATAATTAGGAGCAAAGAACAAAGCTGGTTATATGGTGTGACCAAGAGATGACTGGTAGATTCCATTGCTATCTTTATAATCTCAGGAGAAATTGAGGCAGGCTCCAAGGTGGGTCCTCTGTGTTATATTGATGAGAGTGCATGGAAAAGCAAAGGATGGGAAGGTAGGCACGAGTGTCAATCTCTCTTGTCGGAGGTACCATGCAAAGGGCTAGATCCCAGATCTATGGTCTAGCTAAGTGTTAGAAACAAGAATTCCTTTTCTAAGATGCTTCCCAACAATTTGCATTCTCTTTACTTAAATCCCTTCACCTTTAAGAGGATTTTTTCAGTGGGCTTGTATTTTCTTTTAAAATGTGTGAAAGTCGTTTCGAAGTTCCCTGAATTTCATTGGCAAATGTCTTTGTAAACTAATTTTTAATGTTTGGTAGCATAACACATGCAGAGCCTCCAGGGCAGGGAATCCAAATTGGAAAGGGCAAATGTTATTTTGGGGTTTCTTTTGTCTTTGTGATTTGGTACTTTTGCTAACTTTGTAGATGCTTTTTCCTTCATCAGTACTGGTGGTCAATACTTTTGCTTTCTTGTCTTCACGATTTTTCCCAATGACCACAGCAATGAATGCACACACAAACATAGTTATGGTAACATATATAAGGAATATTTCAATCAGACATGTATTGCCAAGACAGGCACTCAACTAATTTAATGTGGTGTGTTATTGAGTGCACCCTGTATGTTCTCTTTGATAGGTAAGAAGCCAATTTCTACTTATGTGATTTAAACCATTCTCTGATGATTTCCTCCACTGGCAGAATGAGTGATTTTTTTTTGGTACAATTGACACAGAGAGCAAAGCAAACAGACTTACTCTGTGCTCAGCCAATGTTCTTTTCCATGGAATCCTGCACTTCAAGAACATGACTTGGATATCACTGTGGAGGCTCTTATTCTAATTAGACTTGGATCTGCTTGTATTGCTGTCAGGACTCTAAGCTCATCAGGGTAGAGATTGTTTTTCACTTACCTTGATGTGCCAAACGCCTGTGTCAGTGTCTTGTATATAGTTGATGCTCAGTAAATGTGGGTTGACTGGCTGACTAATGGAAGAAACCCCAAAGTTTCTGTAAATATCTGGACTTCTTCTGCCCCTCCTTCCAGCTTCACTTTCCTTCTCCCTCCACCAAATCTTGAGCTTGTTAGACAAGTTCTGGGGCCATTGGTTTTCCTTATACCTCCCAAGAACATGACCGATGCCCAATTTTTGACATCACTGATTCCCAGATAACAACAGCCCCAAAATTCAGTACAATTAAGCCTTTTAATTGCTCTCTAGAGGCACCAGAATAGTTCCACCCATATTTGTAAACATTTGACCGGATAGTTTAAACACTGGTGCTTTGCAGACTTTGACATGATACGGCTAAGAGATTAAATTCGTTCCATTTGTTTGCTGAAGGCAAGACCAGGAGCGAGGAATTGTCGTCCAGAGGGAGCACATCAGAGCTTTCACTAGCAATTTTGGTGCCAACGACAAACTTTACAAAATATCTTCCCAAACCAACTTTGTGAGACAAGTTCAGTTGAGCAGTTGAGCAAAGACAGCTGCGGTGCTCTCATATTGGTGTTTATCACTGATAGAATCATTTCAAGGTCACTGCTAGGGACAGCCCTGGAAGGAAAGGGATGATTTGGAGAAGAGTTGGAAGCAGGAGCCACTTGTCTTGTGGTTGACCTCTAGAAAACACAAGGTTTCTTAGCCAACAAGCTGCTTAACTCAGCTGTTTATAGCTGTGAACTCAGCTGTGAGAGTATGGATGGCGTTAGTCTGTCCCAAATTTCAATTCTCTGGAAAATCCCCAATGGGCCTCCTTAGGTACAGCATTGCAGTAGATTCCAACTCATTATAAAGAACATCCTAATAATCAGATCAGTCCAACAGTGGAAGGTACAGTTTCCTAAGATGATGGGCTCCCTTTTGCTAGAAGTGTCCTAGGCAGACAACAAGAACTTTTTAAACATCCTGCCAAAGACTGGACCAAAAACCAGAAAGACAAAAGCAGAGTCCCTGATCTCCAGCACTTCCCGTTCTAATGGAGGTGACAAGATTTATATGACTATTCCCATCCAAGACACATACAGTACAAATGGTAGCTCATCATCCAGGGAAGGGATGGGGAAAGAAGGGAGGGCAGACTAGAAAAGTCTTCCTGCAAAGCACACCATTGGCTCTGAGTCTGAAAGGAAAGGTCCAGTGGATGCAGGGGACAAGAGAGAGGATTTGGGTGATGGAGAGTCATATGCAAGCAGCAGCAGAGAAGCTTTCTTGAGGAGTCACTGAGTATCCTATAAAGGAGATCCTGGTAGGATGTGGCCAAGATGACCTTGGGCACCCTTGTAATTGGGAAATTCTATGATTCCAAGTCACTACTGCCCTTTGTCTTATTGGGAGATTGCATTAGGAATGCAGAAGACTCAGATTCCCCAGTTAAATTCGGCTGACCTTCAAGAAGACAAAGAAAGTATCTACTTTTCCCGAGGAAACTATTACAGCTCCAGTGCTTCCCCTGGTAATGGTGAAATCTTGAGCATTTTACTTTTAAGGCTGGGCCCAGGTCAGATAGTGGGGAAAATGAGCTCTGCTTGTTATCCCTGAGGATGTCAAGCTTCAGACACAATTCTTGTTCCATTTCCCCAAGGAGCTACAGGACAGTAGAGGTACCTGAGCTGCGGGAAGCCTCTGGAGCTCGGGAGGCCCTGGACCAGGTCTCCTTCACTTGGCGTGGCATTCAGGCTCTGCTTACATATTGAGACTGTGTCTAATTGAATGTTTTGTAATCCAAAGCCCACATTATAAAAGTCTCTGAATCAATCGGGAGCTAAAGGGATGCTAAGAACCTGCTAGATTGCCGAAAATTATAGGAAACATCTCGCCGAGTTGATTGCTTTTGTATTTAATTTTATGCTAATTATTAGTTCCAGGAGACAGGGACCCAACAGAATGCCAAAGTCAAAATAAGAAAGCCGGCTCATATGTGTCACTCTCACAGGCCAATTTACCACTGAAAATGTCATAAAAAACGAATCACACATGGGCACTTGTAAAAGATGTCAGCACTGTTCCTGGGATAACAAGCAGAGATTCAAAGTCTGGAAAAGAACCCTTCAGAGCCAGGCTCTGGGCTAAGGTGCTATCTACATGGAGGGAAGCTTCTGGGGCCACATTTGGGATGCTATGGGCACCGGCAGCACCATGGAGAGTCGCCCTGATAATGGCACTAATGATATTGCACAGCACTTTGCAGGGTACCTGATGTCTCTGCATCCTCATGGTCAGCCCACAGGCAGGGGGGAAGAGAAGGGAGCTCGTCTTCTCGGGGTGAGCAGGCCTTGGGGAGTTTGCTGCAGCAAAAGGACAAAGTCTGACATCCAGAACAAGGGAGAAGCACCCGTGTTGTGATGTCCACAGCAGGAAGTGGGGCAATAAATCTGGAGGAGTTCAGTGGGCTAAAATAAAAATATTATTGGTATAGATGGTTGCCTTATGCAGGGGAGAGTAGGTGCAGTGATTTGAAGACCCTCAAAAAAGCTCCCAGGGGCACTATGGATATATGCTGACTCTGGAGTCAGGAGCTCTTGAGTTCAAGTTTAGCCTTAGATACTAGCTTTGTGATCCTGGGCAAGCCACTTGACCCCATTTGCCTCACTTTCCTAATTTGTAAAATGACCTAGAAAAAGAAATTCAACCCCTCCATTATCTTTGCCAAGGAAACCTCAATTGAAGTGACTCAAGAATAACAAAACAGTTCCCTATTAAGAGCACTTCCTCTACCAATCAGTGATGAGTTTCAATCATTAGAGAATCATCACTGTCCACTGATGTTCTTTGGGAAGCTCGTACCATAGATAGAAGGCTGACTTTTCATTCTGTAAGATGGTCATATTATATCACAAATGACTGTGTGTATACATACAGCCACCCATTGTGCACACATCTAGACATCATTATATATTCTGAATTTTAACTAATAGGAGGTAGAATAGTTCAAATTGGTTTAGCACAACATGGCAGACATTGTACTTAGCCCTTTACGATGATAATTGTGAATTATTATTGTAAAAATTATCATCTCCTTTTATCTTCATCACAACCTGAGTTTGAGGCTGTTTTTTTGTATCCATCTTGCAGTGAGAAAACTGAGGCAAAGAGATTCAGTGATTTGCTTAGGGTGACACAGTTAGTAAGGATCCGAGGCAAGATTTGAATTCAGGTCTTCCTGGCTTCTGGCTTGGCACTCCATCCAATGCTCTGCCTAGATTAGTTCTTGAGGAGATCGTTGAAGTTCTGAAGAACATATAATAAAAGACCCCATTTCACTAAGCCTAAATGTTTGCAAAGGGCTTTCCTCCCAATCCAACTCAGCGAGTATTTATTAAGCATCTGTTGTATACCAGACATACAGCAGGCACTGGGGATACAGAAAGATAAAAATGAAATTGTCCCAACCTTTGAACAGTTTATGTTTTATCACAAGAACAACAATCAGTTTAAAATGCGTGAAAGTGAATTCTGCAGGAAAAAGCACTGGCAACTATAGCAACCATCAGAAGCTTCCTTTAGGAAACCTGTAGAGCAGGTCGAATGATGGAGAAGATGATTCCCCAGTGGGGAAAGAGACATAAACAACTAACAAAGCTAGGAAGTGTGTGTCCTGATCCCCTCCTGGGAAGAGCGCTAGCTTCCCAAACCACGATTTATTGATATCCCTATTCCAATGTGCCCATTTCCCCAGTGCACTTATCCAGTACTTAGAGTTGCATATCCAAAATATTTCAATATTTGCCTGGAAATTGGGGTCACTGGTGGATCTGTGATTATTTTATGTTTCTTTTTTAATCAGGAAAAGCTGAATTGAGGCCAGATAGGTTACAGTCATTTTCACTTCTAACAAACCTGGCATTAGTGGTCTGTGGGAAAATTAATTTGGGCAAAAAAGAATGAGCCTCTTTAGTCCATTTTTAGTAACTCAAACTCTTTCTAAGTGGAGATTGTTCTTTTTACTTATTTCCTTTATTGTTTGAGAAATAAATTGAGAAACAGGGTTAATATCCAACCAATCAGATTCCCTTCTCCAGCCTGGGTATAGATGGATGAGGAGCTACCCAGAAATCAGGACTCTGGGTGAACAAAACCCCAGCAATCTGAGCTCATGCAATCCAATGTCATTAGAAAAGATTGCAGAAATTCTGTGAAGTAGCCCCCCGGCCCGCCCCCTCCCCTCCCCAGAAAAGGAGTTTCAGCAAAGCAGAGGCAGAAGCAGGGACAGCTGATGGCTTTCATGGCTACCATGCCTAAAATCGCAATCACTTTCCCTTATTTTTTACTGGAATCAGGAAGAGGACAAAGCTGAGCTAAGTAGGGCTACTTGAATTGCATAAATAGGACCAGGCAGGCCTTTTGCTACTCAATTTTGGGAGTAGTTTTCTTTTGAAAATGTTGAGAACAAACAGATTTCCCCCAAATTGAGAATTATGTGGAATGATATAATTTCTCAGAAACCAGGACCCATGGGGACCTAGATTTGACCTTAGGATATTCTACTGAACAGATTTTTTTTTCTCCACACACATTCTCTTAGTCTCTATCTTCCTCCCTCCTTTCTTTCCTTCCTCCCTCTCCTTCCTCTCTCCTCTTTTCTTCCTCCCTCCCTCCCTCCCTCTTTCTCTCTGTCTCTGTCTGTCTCTCTGTCTTTATCTGTCTCTCTCTGTTTCTCTGTTTCTCTCTCTTTCTCCTTCTCTCTATCCCCCTTTGTCTCTTTCTGTCTCACTCCTTTTCTCCTTCCCCTTTTCACTTTGCCCCCCTTCAAAGTTTCTTTTCTTATTCTATTTTCTATTGGATCTGAATCTTTTGAGATTCCTCACACCTTGAGGCTCATTCCCTCTCTAATACAACCCAGTGTCAGAGCTGAAAGGGATGTTAGAATACAGGCCAACAGACTTTAATAAAAACCATACAATGCCAGAGATTGAGTAAAAATCTCTTTATAACAAAAATTATAAACAAATGTACTCAGGCATATTAATAATATGTTTGTATATCTCCATAATTTGTTCATCTTTATTTATGTAATATATCTCTGTGTGTGTTGGAAAACAACAGAGACCTTATTGAAATAAAAAAAACCTTTTGAAGACAGAGATTATGTTTCATCTTTAAACTATAACTTTTATTCTTCTTTAGTAGGAACTCACTGATACATACATGCATATCTGGTGTGTGTAAATATGTGTGTATCAAATAGCATATGTTTGTTGGAATGATGATTATAATTTCTTAGAGTTTTACTAGACACATTTGGATAATTTGGAGGAATGGCCATTCTAGGGGATTAGATGAGGAAGCTATTAAATGTAAATCACTAAGTCAAGGAAGACAATCAAACAAGGTATCTGTTAAGTTCCAGCTTTTTATGAAATTCAAGATTGGTAGAGGTTGTGGTTTCCAGATCAAGCTGGTTACTAGATCAGGGACAGGTACAACTTCAGGTTCTCTACTTCCTACTTTTGATTAAGACCTTCTTGAACAGTTGGGTATAATAACTAGACTAACAAGGTAGGCATGATGGTGGGCTAGGACCTGGCCCTAGGGTAGTGCCGGAGATGTAACAAAGTCAGAGATAGCAAGCAGTATGGTTGAAGAGACTAGTTTGGAGACTTGAATGGACAGTGGGGGGAACTGAGACAGAAGGCCTTGGTATGTTGAGTAGAATGGCTATGGGGAACAATAAGTTCAGGGCATGGGACCCCACACAGGAGAAAAAAGGATGGAGAAATATTTAAGCATATTCAAGACTTTATTGTCAGTAAAAAAGTGAGAGTAGAAACCTCTTTTTGTACAATTAAAATATATATTTAATATTTATTCTTATATTGTCTTAAATATCCATTTTATTTGTTTTAAATGTATATAATATATTAGTAGAGTAGTACATACATGTGTGATTTGTAGCTAAGTATACACATATTGGGTCTGTTAGTTATTTTATTTTATTTTTTTACTGAGAGACGTATATAAACAAAATGTTTTATCAGATAAATTCAGATTTATTATTCTAACAGTTCAATTCCTCCACAATCTGACTCTTTCATTCATATTCTAGTTCCATCTTCTGTTATCTACATTGCCTAGTACAAGGTATGAATTCTTAACCAAACAAGGGATAGAAATAATTACAAAAAATAAAATGGATGATTTGGATTACACGAAACTAAAAGTTTTTGCATACACATACACGTGATTAATGTATCTAGGACAAGAATGTAAATCATCTACTAGGAAAAATCTTGGATAACAAGATATGTGGATAATTAATAGAAATATATGACCAAAATCCATCCTCCAATAAATAAGTTGTATGATCAAACATTTCTCAAAATAAAAAAAGGAGAAACCATTAACAGCCCTGTGGTAAAATATTACAAATCACCAATAAGTGAAATGAAAATTTAAATTATCCTGAGGTTTCACTTCATACCCAGCAAATTGACAAAAATCACAAAAGAAGATAGGCACTCTAATGAACTGTTAGTAGAAATATGAGTCAGTAGAGCCACCCTGGAAAACACTGAATATAGGCAAATAAAGTGACTACCATCTCCATATCCTTTGACCTAGACATTCTACTGCTAGTCCTATAAACTAAGGAGATATTTGTCAAAAATAAAACTTCCAGAGGCATCAAAATATTTGTACTAATGTTTTTTTGTGGTGGCAAATAATTGAAAATTAAGACAATTTACACACTGAAAATCCCCTTAAAAGTTTGTAGCTTTCAAAGTCTTCCTCTATCAACTCAAATCTGTCCAAAAGAAAAACGGCACCATGTATGGTTTTCTCGAAGAATGCATATATCTTCCCCTGCTAAGTCTTTATTTTCACTGCTATTTAAACAGACATGTTGCATATACATTTGTGTGTGTGTATGAAGGTAAGAATAGTGAAGGAAAGCATTATAATCTTCAGTAATCCTTTTTTTCTTGGAGACACCAGCCTACTGTATATGATACAATTAGAGAAAAGGTGGACAAATAGTCAAAAATTATATTGAAAATAAAAATGATAAAAGCAAAAATAGTCATAATAAAGTCATATGCTCTGCCCAGTCATGTACAAAGAGAGATCCATAAATTATTGGAGAAGGCACAATGGAGTGCATGATTGGTAGGATTAGAATTGCTCATCCCAACTATCTAGATATTACAAATGAAGTCAGGTAAGGGATTCTCAGAGCTGAAGGGGAATCCAAAGGTCCCCTCACCCAGCTCTTATTAAATTCATAAGTCTCTTTGGTAATATCCCTATGTGGGCATCCAGTATGTGCACTGCTGCCAACAGTGATAGGGAACTCGGTATCTTTTGAACAGCTAGTTCAGTTATTAACAAAGTTCTTCTTATAGTTTTCATCATTTGGGCTTTGTTTTAATATCAAGAGACAGAGAGAGAAAACACAACTAATTTCTCATATGATAGACTTAAAAAAAAGCCAACAACACAATAGTAAGCTTAATTTCCATTTCTCCATATTAGACACTCCTTGTTCCTTCATCTGATTATCATTTGATATAGCTATGAATCTCTTCCTGATCCTGGCTGCCCTATTTTGGGTAGAGTCCAGTTTATCTTTTTTTTTGCATATGGTACACATTGCCAATACCTCACATTCAGAAATCAATATAATTTCAAAATTAACTCAACTTTGGTTAATCCTCTTCATATTCTTTTCCACTAGCATTGTGTAGTAAATGGTATTCTCTGGAATGGAATTCTGTATATGCACTTTTAAAATAGCCCTTTATTTTTTTAAAACATCTTCATGCTGAATTAATGTCAATTCTCCAATCCATTTCTTGATTAGCCTGATCATTAAAACCATCATCTGAAAGTGCTGATATGAGACATGAAATTCCCTTTTGTAACACCTCATCAGGTGTTAAGGGGAATTCTACAGGGTATAAATTAATTCTCTCAGCAGCCTGTGACTTTTTTTTAACACTTAAGGAGAAGTATTTAATTCTCCTTCTTTGGTAAATTATTGAATTTGCTGAAAAATGATTATGAATTGCATTGGATATAAAAATGTCTTAGGGATTTTTGCCTTGGATTCTGTTTGGGGGACTCACATTCATAAAAGATCTATTTGCACTAAACGTTTCATAAAATAGGACATTGTCGAGAAGATGATCAAATTATTTTAAATATACAATAAAATGGAAACAAATTAAACTCATTCCAGAAGACTGGGTTCAAATTAGTTATATTAGTGATGAGACTCTAGGAAAATAGCATTCATTCCTAGAGCCTCAGTTTCTTTATTTTTTTACATATCAGAGACTTTTTCATTTTTGTCTTTACATTGCTAAAGCCTGGTACAGTACTTAGTTAATGTTTGATTGATTGATTAATGGGAATAATAATATCTGCATCATAGCTATTGCAAGCAAATCACCTTATACATTATAGAGCTGTATAAGAATATGCACTGCTTAATTATGAATTGTTTGTGATTTTGTTAATTTGGGAACTCCCCCCCACCATTCTGGTTAATGCAGCATTTCCACACCTCCTCAACCTATATGACTGCTGTCCTTGTTTCCCATAATTTCCCATAAATCCCCCATAGAGAAGGAAGGCTCTTCAAAGAGCACAGGGCATCTACTTTTTGTTTTGTGTGTATCTACAGGGAATCACAATACTCCTCAGGCTGTACATCTGCTGTCTCTTATTTTCACTGATATATTATTACCATTATCATCTTCAATGGAGAGATGGGAGAGAAATGTGTTTTAAAGCTCAAAATGAGCTAATGCTGGCAATGGAAGCCAAGAGTAACAAAAATAGCTGGGTGATTTTTTTTTTAACTTTTCCTGGCTATATTAGGGAAGAGACATAAAAAAAGAGGGAATAGGACAACTGTTCAACATGGATCAGACAACGAAGGCCAATGACATAGAAAAGGTCACTTTTTAATTTTCTGTCATGGATGATGGGAGCAAATTCTTACAGATGGAAAGGATCTTGAAAGTCAACTGCTACTATTCCAGATGCTCTTTTTGTACAAGAGGATTGAGACTCAGAGAAGTTAGGTCACTTAGACAGGTATTGAGTGACAGGTCTGGCATTCAATCTAGTTAAATTTGTAATGGTTTCTTCTTATACTTCAGTTTAAAAGCAGAATTTTTTTTGAGAACCACAGGCCAAAAAATGACTAAAATTAACATGATGCTCAATACTAGTAATAGAATACATAGTAACCATAATAATTTCAGACTATTCAGTTCAGGTGAACTATACTACAAGAAAATTAAAAAACAAACACAAATAAAATCGAATTTCTAAGTCATTGTCAGTGATTTTTGAAAGATATTGGAATACTAGAAAAATACCACAGGACTAGAAATGAGCTATTATCTGCTAAATTTAAAAAAGAGAAGAGAATATCTCTTCTTTCTCTAAATAATAAACCAATAAATGTGACTTTAATTCTGGGAAAATGCAAAAATATATTCCAAGAAATGATTACTGAATATCTACCAAAGAAGGAATGATCACTTGATGAAATTAGTAACTAGTTTTGCTAAAGTGATCTCACTCCCTTTTAAAAACAAGGTTACTGGACTAATGGGGATGCTATAGATATGGTCTTATAGATTTTAACCAATCATTTGATAATTATTTCAATGCTTTTCTTTTGGAAAAAGATGTGGAACACAGTAACAGATACTTGCACCCAGTAGTTGAATGGACAAAGCTAATGTGCAATCATCAACCAATTCATGCTAGCTTGAAAAAAGAAGGTCTAGGGTTTGCTTTTGAATTGGTATAATTAAATGACTATTTTGGTCAATTTATTGAATGAAACACAGATAGCATGCTTTTTAATTTTGTAGGTGTAGCAAAGCTGGGAAGGAGAACCACTGTGTGTTGTTGTTCAGTCATTTTAGTTCCATCATACTCTTTGTGATCCCATTTGGTGTTTTCTTGGGAAAGATAGTGGAGTGGTTTCTCATTTGCTTCTATTTCCTTCAGTTTATTTTACAGATGAGGAAATTGAGGCAAATAGGGGGTAATGACTTAACCAGAGTTACACAGCCAGGAAGTGGCTGAAGTCAGATTTGAATTTTGGCAGATGAATCTTCCTGACTCCAGGCCCAACACTCCATCCACTGAGCTACCATATTGAGTAACAAATGAAAAATTCAAAAGATCTTGTTAAGAAAATGATGTCAAGTTGAGATTATAGGATACTTTATCAGTCCACTTGGTTACTTTCCAGCAGGCATTTAGGGTGAGGTCATTTGTGAAGTAATAAAAACAAAAGATTAATCAAAATGGACTAAATTCACTAAAACTCGGAGGGGAAAGATAGGCTTACATGTGAACTCAAAGCACCTCCTTTGCATGCCCAAGATGTTGGAATCAGACTTTTATAGGAACTAGATGATAATTCTTATGAACAAGAGCTGGCTGGCTTTGCACACATCCAGGTTAACCTGGCCCATTGGACTGACACAGAGGCCAAAGCAAGGTTCGAATACGTTAAGGAAGGTGCTGCTGTTGGGTCAGCCCACGGCTCCCACGGCTGGATGAGCGTGGTTACAATTCAGGAAGAGCTGGTCCTTCACAGGAGAACTGCTTCAATGGCCAAGGGTCTTGGTTGAAAGTCCTATAGAATGGTCCAGGGTGACCTGATGTCCCACATGCAAAGGACTGATACCTGGGCAAAGTGGGGGGATCCTTCCTTGTCCAGAGTTCAGAACAATCAGTGAAAGTTGCAATTTTTGCTTTTTTTTTTTTAGGAAAACAAACACTTTCAAGCAAAAGCATAATTAATGGGTGAGCCCTTGGTCTTTAAGGAAAAGCTCCATTATCCCTGGGCAGGTATGATGGTGAAAGGAGTCCAGGTATATAGCTTTTTAAGTCCCTCACCTCTGGAACTCTCTGATCTTGTGATTCTGCAGGAGCACAAAAGTCTGCTAGTTATCTGCGATTGATTAGCATACATCATATCCCAAGCTCCCTGCCCACCAGGATCCATATTCTACAGTCAGTGGAGTCCAACCAAGAGGTGCTCAGCAAATTATCCACCTATTTGTCCTGTTGGTGCAGAGCCGGGAGTCCTCAAGGATCCACTGAGAGCATGGGGTCTAGACCCAGGGACAGGTAGAGGCTTTCAGTGTCAGGTAGGTAGTAGAGGAGCAAATCATGGATTCGGCACAAAGGATGGGAGGGTTTCCAGCTGGAAGAGACTTTAAAGATGTTCAGTTTGAGTCTTTCACATTTATATGGGGAAGCAACTGAGATCCAGAGAATAAAAGTGTTCCACACTCATCAGGAGTAATCTTGGCGATTCACATTTATGTAGTAGCACTTTAGGTTTCTAAAGACACTCCAAACTCAAATTTTTCAAATTTAAATTCAGTGTTTTTTCCACTCCCCCACAATGAACTTTAAAGGAAATGAGGAAATAAGCCCTACTCTAGTTAAAGGGTGCTAGGGGATAAACAGAAATGCACAAATAATATAACCAATATTTATAATGTCAATAAGACTTGAGTTTAAGTTTGATCTTCAGCACCTTATCACTATAAAATCCTGGGTAAGTCATTTCATCACATTCAGTCAGAATTCTCCCATCTATAAAATGGGGATATTAATAGCACCCATATCCCAAGGTTGCTGTGAGGATTAAGTGAGATACTGGGAAAGGGCTTTGCGAACGTAAAAGTTCTATACAAATGTCAGGTGGTATTATTAGCCTGTAGTAAGCATGACGTCAGTCTGGAGATGGCTTCCTTTTCTGAGCCTCCTGCTGTCCTCCTGCCAATCACAAGCTGTGGTTACAGAGTTCAGAGAGTATGATGCTAGATATTTGGTAATTGCGTTCTATAGAAATAAAGAAGCAAATAAGTAAAAAAAAAATGATGGATACACACACGTATATATATGTACATACACACACACAAACTTTTAAGTTTAATCAACATTGTCAACATTTTCTTAAGTCTGGAAATCAACAAAGCAATAAAGCAAGTCACAACTTAGAGTCATTACTGTTTTCTGAGGGGTAAGTTTAACTCTAATTTAATAAGGGAATCTCAGTTGGCTTCAGCACGCCTCTGATTAAAATACTCTATGCTGGCTGTTCTTCCATACAGGAACAGGTAGGTAGCCAGGATTATAAGTCCTGTAGCCTTTACAGAAAGTCTCATCTCTTCTCTCTACAGGTAGAAGGAAACTAACTTTGGGTTGGGGAGCAGGTCAGTGTCTAACACACAGCAGTCCACTTATTTTGTTGTGGTTTGTCCTTCCTTCTCAAGAAGGACCCATGTAGTCAGGAGGGAGATGTCTTGAATTGCAAGTGAAGCAGAGCTGGGCAATCACCAGCTTCCTTCTTTCCTCCAGAGTCATTAGAGTCCAGGGGCCACACAAGAGCCTGGCGACAGCCCAAGTGGGTACACAGCGGGGATCTGTAGGTGTAGCTCCTAAGGGTTTGCAAAGCACTTTCCATCTCTTGTCTCCCTCGGTCCTCACACAATCCTGTAAGTTTAATACTTATTCTTCCCATTTTACAAATAAGGACATTGAGGATACAAGAAATTGGTACTCTGATCGGGGTCACACAGCTAATGAGTGAGTGTCTGAGAAGCACTTGAACCTGGATCTTCCTGATTCTGGGTCCAAGCCAGAGAACTGCCTGCTGTCCCCCATGCCTTCCCTCTCCATCCCCACCTCTTGCCCCCTTCAAGTCTCTACCACAATCTCATCTCCCATGGCACTAGTGTTAGCTTCTTCCAATAGAAACAGAATCTGGCAAATAGAATTGTCATGGGGGGGTGGAGCCAAGATGGCGGAGTGAAAAGGTGACTCTCTGCCTCTCCTCTGATCTTCTCTCAAATTAACAATAAAATAAGCCTCTGAACTGATCTTCAAGTCAACGAACTCAGAAATATTTGGGCACTGCTTTCTGGATAACTTCATATCAGGTTAGTCTGACTCGGACAGAGAGATAAATAGACGACTCCTGTGTAGGCCGGAAGTGAGGGTGGGACTCAGCCCAGCTCATCGTGGCAGAAATTCCAAACGCCAAACTCCAAATTCCAAACACCTGGAGTTTATCTGAGGCACTCGGGACACTACCTTCATTAGGGACAGGTGTTCTGGCAGACTTGCCTTGTTTAAGGAGTAATTCGGACTTAGTCCTAGCCCCAACTGGCCCAGCACCTTAAGTTAACTCGCCGAAGTGCCCCAGGGCAAAGCTTTTCAGCCGCCGTTTTTTTTCCCCTACCTTAAAGAGATATCCACGATGTCTAAAAAAATGAAGAAGCAAAAGAGAGCTGTCACGATAGACAGCTTTTATCAAGGCAAAGAAGCATTGAACCCAGATGTTGAGGTTCCTTTAGATAAAATACAAGATGAAGGTATTAAAGACCATCACTGGTCACTTTTTCAAAAGGCCTTTCTGGAAGATTGCATAAAGAACCTCAAAAGAGAGCTGGAGGATAAATGGGAAAATAAACTGAAATCAGTGCAAGAAGGATATGATGCCCTGCAAAAGAGATATGAAAAAGACACCAATTTATTAAAAAATAAAATTAGTGAAGTGGAAAAAGAGCACAATGAACAAATTGGCCAGTTACAAAAGGAGCTTAAAAAGGTAACTGAAGAAAACAACACTTTAAAAATAAGAATTGACCAAATGCAAGTGAATGACTCAATAAGACTTCAAGAATCAGTCAAACAAAAACAAAAAAATGAAAAATTAGAAGAAAATATGAAACATCTCCTAGGAAAAACAATTGACTTGGAAAATAGATCTAGGAGAGACAATCTAAGGATTATTGGACTTCCTGAAAGCCATGATGAAAAAAAGAATCTAAACACTATCTTCCAGGAAATCCTGAAAGAAAACTGCCCTGAGATTGTAGAATCAGAAGGGAAAATCACCATGGAAAGAATTCACCAATCACCTCCTGAAAGAGACCCCAAAATTAAGACCCCAAGGAATATCATGGCTAAATTTCAGGACTATAGCACCAAGGAACAGATTCTTCTAGCAGCTAGAAAGAAACTATTAAAATACCGAGGATCAATAATTAGAATCACACATGATCTGTCAGCTTCCACACTGAAGGATCAAAGGGCTTGGAACCAGATATTCCGAAGGGCAAAGGAACTTGGATTACAGCCAAGAATAACTTATCCAGCTAGAATGAGCATTATCCTCCAGGGAAGGAGATGGTCATTCAATGATATAGGTGAATTTAACCTATTTCTAATGAAAAGACCGGATCTGAACAAAAAATTTGACACCCAAACACAGAACTCAAGAGAAGCATAAAAAGGTAAAAAGGTAAGGACTCTTGAGAACTTTATTTTTACTAGGGGGATACTCAAAGTTTGGGGTATAATTAACTAAATATTACTTTGATAATATGAAAAAGAGAACTAGAGGGGAAAAGGTTGTCATACTGGGGAAAAGAGGGATAAAGTGGTAAAATAAGATCTAAAAAAAAAAGGAGGGAAAACAAGGTAAAATCACCTGAAGAACCAAAGAAAATCCATTATACTTGAGAGAAAGAGGGGAGGGAGATGAACATTGTGTAAATCTTACTCTCATCAGGTTGGGCTCTAAAAGTGTATATCAGACATTTGATTTCACATAGAAACTTGTCTGTTGCTAGAGGGAAGTAGGAGGGAAAGGAGGAAAAGTAAGGGACAAACTAATAGAAGGGGAAAGGAGTAAAAACAGGGGGGAGGGGATCTAAAGGGTGGAGTATTGTTTGGGGGAGGAGGTCATCAAAAGCAAAGTACTGAGGAGGGGGGAAGGGAGGGGAAAAGAAAGGGGAAAACATAACTTGGGTAAATAAGATGGCAGGAAATAAAGTATTATTTATTCTAACTGTGAATGTGAATGGGATGAACTCTCCCATAAAGCGGAAGCGGATATCAGACTGGATTAAAAACCAGAATCCCACAATATGTTGTCTACAAGAAACACATCTAAAACATAGTGACACATTTAGGATGAAGGTAAACGGCTGGAGCTGAAAATATTATGCTTCAGGTGAAGAAAAAAAAGCAGGGGTAGCAATCCTTATCTCAGATCAAGTAAAAGCCAAGATAGATCTAACCAAAAGAGATAAGGAAGGAAACTATATTTTATTAAAGGGTACCATAGATAATGTAGCAATATCTATACTAAATATATATGCACCAAGTGCAATAGCACACAAATTCCTAGGGGAGAAATTAAGAGAGATGCCCTCACTAGTATAGTGAGGGATCTCAAACTTGCTCTCTCAGAATTAGATAAATCAAACTACAAAATAAATAAGAAAGAAACTAGGGAGATAAACCAATTATTAGAAAAGTTAGGTATGATAGATCTATGGAGAAAGTTGAATGGAGATAGTAGGGAGTTTACTTTTTTCTCAGCAGTCCATGGAACCTATACAAAAATTGACCATGTGTTAGGGCATAAAAACCTCAAAATCAAATGCAGAAAGGCAGAAATAGTAAATGCATCCTTTTCAGATCATGATGCAATAAAAATCACATGCAATATAAGGCCAGAAGAAAATAGACCAAAAGTTAATTGGAAGAGCAAATCATAGACACAATCAATAATTTCATCCAGGAGAATGACAATAAAAAGACAACATGCCAAAATTTGTGGGATACAGCCAAAGTGGTTATAAGGGGCAATTTTATATCTCTAGATGCCTACTTGCATAAAATAGAGAAAGAAAAGATCAATGAATTGGGCTTATTATTAAAAAAACTAGAAAAAGAACAAATTAAAAACCCTCAATTAAATACCAAATTGGAAATTCTAAAAGTAAAAGGAGAAATTAATAAAATCGAAAACAAGAAAACTATTGAGTTAATAAATAAAACTAAGAGTTGGTTCTATGAAAAAACCAACAAAATAGATAAGCCTTTAGTTAATTTGATAAGAAAAAGGAGAGAGGAAAATCAAATTGTTAGTCTCAAGAATGATAAGGGAGAACTTTCCTCCAATGAAGAGGAAATTAGAGCAATAATTAGGAGTTACTTTGCCCAACTTTATGCCAGTAAGTTTGATAATCTAAATGAAATGGAGGAATACCTACAAAAAGATAGATTGCCCAGGTTAACAGAGGAGGATATAAATTATTTAAATAGCCCCATATCAGAAAAAGAAATAGAACAAGCTATTAACCAAGTCCCTAAGAAAAAATCTCCAGGGCCAGATAGATTTACATGTGAATTCTACCAAACATTCAAAGAACAATTAATTCCAACACTACACAAACTGAGAAAATAGGGACAGAAGGTATACTACCAGAATCCTTCTATGAGACTGATATGGTGCTGATAGCTAAACCAGATAGGGTGAAAACAGAGAAAGAAAACTATAGACCAATTTCCCTAATGAATATTGATGCAAAAATTTTAAATAAGATATTAGCAATGAGATTACAGAAAGTCATCCCCAGGATAGTACACTATGACCAAGTAGGATTTATACCAGGGATG
>JAJPUD010004024.1:98345-116190 GCA_023553655.1 Myrmecobius fasciatus
ATTTAGATTATCAAACTTACTGGCATAAAGTTGGGCAAAGTAACTCCCAATTATTGCTCTATTTTCCTCTTCATTGGAGGAAAGTTCTCCCTTATCATTCTTGAGACTAACAATTTGATTTTCCTCTTTCCTTTTTCTTATCAAATTAAGTAAAGGGTTATCTATTTTGTTGGTTTTTTCGTAGAACCAACTCTTAGTTTTATTTATTAATTCAATGGTTTTCTTATTTTCAGTTTTATTAATTTCTCCTTTTATTTTTAGAATTTCCAATTTGGTATTTCATTGAGGGTTTTTAATTTGTTCTTTTTCTAGTTTTTTTTTTAATAATAAACCCAATTCATTGATGTTTTCTTTCTCTATTTTATGCAAGTAAGCATCTAGAGATATAAAATTGTCCCTTATAACCACTTTGGTCGTATCCCACAAAATTTGGTATGTTGTCTCCTTATTGTCATTCTCCTGGATGAAATTATTGATTGTGTCTATGATTTGCTCTTTCATCCATTCATTCTTCAGGATTAGATTATTTAATTTCCAATTAACTCTTGGTCTATTTTCTTCTGGCCTTATATTGCATGTGATTTTTATTGCATCATGATCTGAAAAAGATACATTTACTATTTCTGCCTTTCTGCATTTGATTTTGAGGTTTTTATGCCCTAACACATGGTCAATTTTTGTATAGGTTCCATGGACTGCTGAGAAAACAGTAAACTCCCTACTGTCTCCATTCAACTTTCTCCATAAATCTATAATACCTAACTTTTCTAATAATTGTTTTATCTCCCTAGTTTCTTTCTTGTTTATTTTGTGGTTTGATTTATCTAATTCTGAGAGAGCAAGGTTGAAATCCCCCACTAGTATAGTTTGGCTGTCTATTTCTTCTTGCATCTCTCTTAATTTCTCCCCTAGGAATTTGGATGCTATTGCACTTGGTGCATATATATTTAGTATAGATATTGCTACATTATCTATGGTACCCTTTAATAAAATATAGTTTCCTTCCTTATCTCTTTTGATTAGATCTATCTTAGCTTTTACTTGATCTGAGATAAGGATTGCTACCCCTGCTTTTTTTCTGTTCACCTGAAGCATAATAGGTTCTGCTCCAGCCTTTTACCTTCATCCTATATGTGTCACTATGTTTTAGATGTATTTCTTGTAGACAACATATTGTTGGATTCTGATTTTTAATCCAGTCTGATATCCGCTTCTGCTTTATGGGAGAGTTCATCCCATTCTCATTCACAGTTAGAATAAGTAATTCTTTATTTCCTGCTATCTTATTTACCCAAGTTATGTTTTCCCCTTTCCTTTCCCCTTTGTCCCTTCCCCCCTCCTCAGTAATTTGCTTTTGATGACCCCCTCCCCCAAACAATACTCCACCATTTAGGTCCCCTCCCCCTGTTTTTACTCCTTTCCCCTGATTCTTCTATTTTCCCTTCTATTAGTTTGTCCCTTTCTTTTCCTCCTTTCCCTCCCACTGCCCTCTAGCAACAGACAAGTTTCTATGTGAAATCAAATGTCTGATATACACTTTTAGAGCCCAACCTGATGAGAGTAAGATTTACACAATGCTCATCTCCCTCCCCTCTTTCTCTCAATTATACTAGGTTTTCTTTGCGTCTTCAAGAGATTTTACCTTGTTTTTACCTCCTTTTTTTTAGATCTTATTTTACCACTTTTTCCCTCTTTTCCCCAGTATGACCTTTCCCCCTCTAGTTCTCTTTTTCATATTATCAAAGTAATATCTAGTTCATTATATCCCCAAACTTTAAGTATCCCCCTAGTAAAAATAAAGTTCTCAAGAGTCTTTTCCTTTTTACCTTTTTATGCATCTCTTGAGTTCTGTGTTTGGATGTTGAATTTTTTGTTCAGATCTGGTCTTTTCATTAGAAATAGGTGAAATTCACCTATATCATTGAATGACCATCTTCTACCCTGGAAGATAATGTGCATTCTAGCTGGATAGGTTATTCTTGGCTGTAATCCAAGTTCCTTTGCCCTTTGGAATATCTGGTTCCAGGCCCTTCCATCTTTCAATGTGGAGGCTGATAGATAGTGTGTGATTCTAATTATTGATCCTCAGTATTTGAATTGTTTCTTTCTAGCTGCAAGCAGAATCTTTTCCTTGGTGCTATAGTCCTTTAATTTAGCCACGATATTCCTTGGGGTTTTAATTTTGGGGTCTCTTTCAGGAGGTGATTGGTGAATTCTTTCCATGGTGATTTTCCCTTCTGATTCTACAATCTCAGGGCAGTTTTCTTTCAGGATTTCCTGGAAGATAGTGTTTAGATTCTTTTTTTCATCATGACTTTCAGGAAGTCCAATAATTCTTAGATTGTCTCTCCTAGATCTATTTTCCAAGTCAGTTGTTTTTTCTAGAGATATTTCATATTTTCTTCTAATTTTTCATTTTTTTTGTTTTTGTTTGACTGATTCTTGAAGTCTTATTGAGTCATTCACTTGCATTTGTTCAATTCTTATTTTTAAAGTGTTGTTTTCTTCAGTTACCTTTTAAAGCTCCTTTTGTAACTGGCCAATTTGTTCATTGCACTCTTTTTCCACTTCACTAATTTTATTTTTCAATAAATTGGTGTCTTTATCATATCTCTTTTGGAGGGCTTCTTGCACTGACTTCAGTTTATTTTCCCATTTATCCTCCAACTCTCTTTTGAGATTCTGTATGCAATCTTCCAGAAAGGCCTTTTAAAAAGGGGACCAGTGATGGTCCTTAATAACATCCTCTGAAGTTTTGTCTAAAGGAACCTCAGAATCTGGGGTCAGCCCTTCTCTGTCTCGATAAAAGCTGTCTATGTTGAGAGCTCTGTTTTGCTTCTTCTTTTTTTTTTTAAACAGTGTTTATATCTCTTTAAGGTTTGGAAAAACCTCGGCTAAAGCTCCTTGCCCTGGGGCAATTTGTCGAATTAATTTAAGGTGCTGGGCAGGTGGGGGCTAGGACTATGTCTGAATTATTCCTTAAACAAGGCAAGTCTGCCAGAACACCTGCCCCCAATCTGGGCAGAGTGTCCCTAGTGCCTCAGATAAACTCCAGGTGTTTGGAGTTTGGAGTTTGGAGTTTTTGCCACAATGAGCTGAACTGAGTCCCACCCTCACTTCCGGCCTACACCGCTCTTTATCCCTCTGTCCGAGATAGACAAACCTGATGTGAAGTTCTTCATCGGTATCAGCAAGCAGTATCCAAGTATTTTTAAATTCGTTGACTTGAAGATCAGTTCAGAGGCTTATTTTATTGTTGATTTGAGAGAAGATCGGAGGAGACGCAGAGAGTCACATTTTCACTCCGCCCCCTTAGTATTTTCGCATCCCTTTTTTTTATCATATTTATTCCTCATGATAATCCTAACACTTACGTAAGTATAAAAATCCCCATTTCCAATGAGGACCCAGGCTCAAAGAACCTAAGTGACCAGTGGAAGGTCACACTGCCCTTGGCTGGCAGAATTCAAACTACACTCAACTCTGACCTTAAACCTGGTTCTTGTTGCACCTGCCACCATGTGAGAGATGAGAAAACTGGAGCACACGTGATGGATTCTATACAGAATTCCTTCTCCCCCAGCAATTGTTAGAAGCATGGGTTTTCGGCCATAGAAGATCTTAGCGCACGGGGCACTCAATGATTTGCCCCAAGATAGCTAACAAGCTACAATTCTTGTACCCAAGAAGGCAAAGGTAGAACCTGTCTAGTAGGTGAGAGAGAAGCCGAGAGTAGGGGTAGGAGGGAGCAAGCTCTTGTTGCAGAAGGAAGCCGCTTTACTGTTTTTTGGGGTTCTCTGCTGGAGAAAGGTCCACATTCAAGAGGATGGAAGAAGGGCTGTAAGCAGCAAATAGAGGCAATATGGTCCGGTGGAAGGGTTGTTTTATTTAGAATTGACGGATTTATGTGAGTTTGAATAATTGGCCCTACCACTTACCACATGTGAAAAGGTCACCTTTGTGAGTTTAAGTTTTCTGATGTGTAAAATGAAGGTGTTGGACCAGTTGATGTCCAAAATTCCTGCTAGCTATACATGGATGATTCTGTGATTGGTCGGCGGCGGTCTGAGGAAATCGGAGCTAGAGACAAGAGCTTTTGGCAACTTTGTCTAAAGTACCTTAGAAACACTCTAAGCAGCTTCCACTCAATCCAGGGCAGAGCTGACTGGGGGTGGGGGAAGGAGGGATAAGGGAAAATCATGCTAGAGATGTACTGGAAGTGTGGGGTGGCCCCCAATATTGAAAACTCCCAGTTAGGCTGGATCTGTGGATCTGGGCTTAGGGGAAATGGAGGTGAGAGCACAATTCTAGCCACCTTCCCGCGGTAGGCTTTAGGGGGTCCTTAACATTCTATCATCCTTCCAGCTCAAACTCACATTATGGTCCACTACCCACTTGACCTTTTCTCCACCTCATCACCCATTATGAAAGGCTTGGATAAGATGGGCCATAAGAATTAAAGATCCTTGGCTACCCTGTGTCTGAGTCTCACCAAAAGCAAATGAAGAGGGGTATGGGTACCTGGGCTGGGCGGTATGCCGGCTACAGACACCTGGTGTCAGGTTCTGTAAAAAGCTCCCATTTCTGCCCCCAGGGCCTGGAACAATCATCCTCATCTTGAAAAGGGAGAGATGGGAGCCAGTGGAAGCCAGCCTGAATTCCAACAGGGCTTGGGGCTGTGGAGGGAGATACAGGGCGGTGGAGACTTGGCCCCCCCTCCATCAACGCTTCGGCTTCCCTCCCTTCATCTCCATTCCTATCCTTATCTTGCTCACTTGTGCAGGTTCTTGAGGCTCGCCTGGCATCCTCCCTGTGTCTGTCCCTCTTCCTGGTCACTCTCGTGCCAAGTTAGAACAACCTCTCCCTTCCCCTTTCCACCCACCCTGCGCTTCCTGCCTTTAGACTTCCAATGTCTTTTTAAAATTCCCTTCCCCGATTTCTTTGACTTACCACCTCTGCACAAGGAAGTCCTTTTCTCTCATCCTATTTTTTACCCTGGATCTGGCGACACAGACATTTAGAAGCAAGGACTTTGGCAAAGACGTTGAGCTAGAGGCTCCTAGAGCAACTCTGAAGCTGAAGGGAGTGGAAAACATAATCACTAAAAACACTCCCCCCCCCAAAAAAAAAAGGAGCTCAGTTTTTCTGTTTCAAGGAAAGCAAATGAATTACTCAGTCAGTAGAGTCAGTAATCAATCAACAATTCTTAATGAAGTACCTGCAGTGGGCTGCATTGTTCTAGATACTGGGAGAAATGAGTGAAACAATACACATTTCCAAAGAGCTTGTATTCTCTTGGGAAGACCCTTCATATATGAGTTTCATGGAGAAGGAGGGAGCTGAATTTGGGCGTCTCTGGAATATCTGCTTTAAATTGTCCAATAAGCAATTATGATACCACATTGATAAAGTTTGGAGGAGAGGCCGAGCTTAGATATATAGATCTTTGGATCCTGGGAGTATGAGGAAAGGAGCCCCAGACAAGAGAACAAGGAGAAAGTACCACAAAAACCCAGACCATCCAGATTGAAAGCATGGTCAGTAATGTCAAACGTAGCATAAAAGGTCAAAAAGGGCAATGACTGGAAAAAGACCAGCAGATTTCATAATTAAGACATAATTGGAAAGAGCAGCTCTAGTGGAGTGATAAGGTTGATTAGGAAGAATAAAAGGAATGACTTGCTTCAGTGAGGATCCAGTTGAAGTTGAATTTTATCAACTATTTTGTGAGTATTAGGTGTAAATTCTCTTTTAGAAGAGGTTATCTCAAGGACACCAAAATGAATCTGAAAAGTGATTAATTATGATGACCCATAATGGCCCTAAAAAAGGAGTTCTAGAAACATCTTATTCCAGTCAGTAGAATGGCTAGACATCCTTTCAGGCAAAGTTACTGTGTCAGTGAAAACAAAGGGAACTGGAACCCAGTTAGGATCAGTTCTATTAAAGCAAAAGCTGCATGGGATAGGGACTAACACTGATTAAAAAAAAATTCCCTCACTGTGGAGGCAGTCTAAGATAGTCTTGTTCTTCATCAAAGGAGTAAAAAGGTGAGTGAGTAATAAAAAGGCAGAAAGATTAAAACCACTAAAGGTTTAAAGAAGAAGAAAATTAAGGTAAAAATCAAAAGGAAAAATAGATAAATATAGAATATAAAAATAGAATTGCTGGTTTCATTTTAGTCTGGGATTTTGGTCCTGCCCTTTTAATCTGAAGGCTTGATTGAGCTAGAAGCTACAACTGAGACCCCATATTGCTCTTGGGTCTGAGCCATCCAACCGTTCCTGCTACCAAAATTGTTCTTTATTTAGTATACAATCTAGTGCCCTGCATCATTCCTCACACTGGAGCAACAGAGAATGTACTAATATTAGAAGGGAGGATGAGTAGCAAAAATATCCCAAATATTGGGAATCTCTCTAAATAAGTATTGCAAAATGAAATTGAACTAATAGCTGATGAAGAAAAAACCCTTGATTTCCAAGAGAGTATGAATACATGGCAGCATTTTCTAGAACAATACAAAAACAAGTAAAAATCTTAAGAGAAGTTAGAAGGGAAGAAAAATAGAATTCATGTTCCACACAGAAGAAAAAAATAGCAGAATAGAAAAAAACAAACCAACATTAGAATCAGTGGTGACAAGAAAAGTCAAAGTCGGTAACATTAAAAGAGCATGCACTTTTTCAACCATCTAGGGAACAAAGCCAATAAAAATAATGGTTAAATTTGAAAATTTCAGTAATGAACAATAAATTATTCAAGTGATTGGAATAAAGCCCGTTAAATAGAACAGAAATAAAATAAAAATAACATGAATATTTTGAATCCATAAGAAGCTTCAAAATCCAAAATGGTGTGCCCTAAAAACTTGAATATGAACTTTGAAAAAAGAGAAACATTTAAAATTTCCTTAGGGGTAAAAGCAGCAACAATAAGACATTTGATTAGATTATTTGATTTGAAACAGTAACACAAGAAAACAAAACAAAACCAGGAAAGAAAAAATACAACTGTGAAGGAAAGAGAAAAACGATGAAGTAAATTAATTAAAAACAAATCAGAACAAACTAAAAACAAAATAAGACACCTGTTAGGTATATGTATGTATTTGTATTTATGAGTTTGAATGTATGAGTATGTATGTGTGTGATAAAGAGGGAAAAGGAAAGGGTAAAGTTGAGGGAGAGGGAGAAGCAAAGGGGAGACAGACAGACAGACAGACACAAAGAGACAAAGAGAAACAGACAGAGCAACAAGAGTTGTGTCAGAGAAAGCAAAAAAAAAACCAATTCATATTATACACAGAGACTTCTAAGGAAATTACAGAATAATCTGCTGCTACCAAAGTGATCTGTTAAAGTCTGATTGCTTCCTCTGGAGCTGGGCATTGCACCTGTGGGCTTGCCCTTTTGGAGTTTCAGAATATTGCAGTTGAAATCAGCCACTTTCAGTGAATTGAAGACTACTGCTGGTTCAGAGTGATAGAATTGCAGGTTCCATGTTAGGCTGGGATTTCGGTCCTCCAATCTGAAGGCTTGATTGGGCTAGAAGCTACAACTGAGATCCCATATTGCTCTTGGGGTTGGAGCCATCCAACCATTCCTGTTACGGAAATTGTTCTTTATTTAGTATACAACCTAGTGCCCTGAATCATTCCTCACACCGGAGCAAACATTCCCAGGAGTAAACCATCTCCTTGATCCTAGACTGGAGCTTCCAGCTCTCACCCTTCCCTGTCCCCTACCCAAGTCTAAGCTGCTTTGTGATGGTTCTGAGTTTTCTTATCTAACTGTACAGCCTCGCCTGGTCTTGACACACTCCATTGAGCTGTTCCTCACTAAATACTGTCCCTGGATTTTGCAGACCCCTTGGTCTTTCGCACTATGGCAGCCTGAACTGGGGTTAAAAAAAAGGACTCCCTGAGCTTTGTTTCCCCTTGGATTTTCCCCTGTATTTGTGTCGGTCCAGCTTCCAGCTCTGTTTTCTGAGTAAAATGCCAGACGGTGGCTGTATGGTGGAAGAAGATATCAAGTGTGGGAATGAGGAGAAAGAGGTGGGGAATCAGTGGATATTTGGGGAAATGAAAACCGTCTCCCTTATGGGGAGTGCTGGACAGACCAGGTGGAGTCGCATGAGCCCTCAGACTGGCACGTGGGATACTCCATTCTAGATGCCAGAGTGCTTTTCTTCCCATTTAATGTCCATTAAATCCTGTTCAACTGTTTAAGAACCATACCAACAAGGATACGACAACATCGCCAACAATGACGACAGGAATAAGGAAAAAGGAAAAATAAGTGCTTCTCTTTCGAAATGTATCCTCTCCTCTCCTTACCCATCTCTTCCATTTTTTTCCTTTCTTCCCCTTTTTTCCCTCATCTTTCCCCTTCCTATTTTCCCTCTCCTCCCCATTTCCTGGCAAAGCTGAAACATCCAGGTTGCCAGAGTATTTGTGTACAGCTCGGCTTTACTCTTGCCAGGAACTAAAATCTCCCACAAATAAAAGCTTCCATTTTTATAGCACCTTTCATCCAAAAATACTTTCCAAACTCAACCTGATGCATAAATTCTTCAAGGATTATTTCATCTTCTACTCAAATGGGGTCACCTTTGAGGTGATATGTGGTAGCAGTTGTAGACGGAACATCAAAAGTAGTCATTTTAAGACCAAGGTTGAGCTTGAGGCAACATGACAGAGTTGGCTCCCCCAGTGCGCAAACTGGGGGCTTCTAAAAGCCATGAAGAGATCGGGAAAAATAGATGCTTAGAGGTCCATGGGAGGACCCAGCTAGAGGGCCTGCTGTCTTCTGCCGAGGCTGCCTTGGCTGATGGAGGAGAGGAAGGTGACTGCTGCCATCACTGCCCTCGGGGAGGCTGGCAGAGCTGGCCACAGAGAAGGGAGCTCCCTGAGGGAGGCTTCATTTGGTTAGCCAAAGCAAAGGCCATTTCCTCCCATGGCAGACACACGTGTAGTCATTTTTACTCTGCTGACATCATTATAGAAAGCGTTCTTCTGGTTCTGCTCGTATGCTCATATCTCTCTGAATCACTTCGTGTACATCTCCTTGACTCATCTATTTCTTTCCAATTTTATTGTCGGTATCCTATCACATTCATTTGCCAAAACTTCTCCAGTCATTCCTCATTTCCCAAGTATTTACCTCAAAAAAGCCACGTTTCTTTGTCTGCACGTCATCACTTAAGGGGGTCCAACCTGCTAATTTCTTGAATTGCTTTTTACTCGTAGGTTCTTCATGCATCTAGCCCAGAGAATCTCCACCCCAAAGTGGGACTTGATGAGAAGCCTCCTGCTTTATTGCTTTATTCTCCGTTCCCTTGTACTTTATATTCTGGCTGGCTAGTTTCTAATATGCCTTTACTAGAGAGACCTCAGTAAAGAATTCTGTTATGGTTTCCTACATTTAAACACTGGGATGTGTCCCTTAGGAATTTTTTTTTTGTCAAAATGGATAGAGCCTGCACTCAGAGTCAGGGAGACCTTACCTCAAACTCTACTTCAGACACTATATGACTGGCCAAATCACTTTCCCTCTCTGCCTCAGTTTATTTTTTAAATATTTTTCATCAATTGAGGATAATAATAATAGCCTCTATCTATCTTGATTTGGGTTCTGGGAGTCAGATCAATCAATCAAGGGCAAAATATATTTCCAATGGTCCCAGCCTCCAACCAAGCTGTTATATTACTAAGAGTAGAAAAAAAAAGTTCCTTGAGGACAGGAAACATTAGTTTTTGTCTTTTGTCTCATCTACATCTAGGACATACATAGATGGCTTTTAGCAGGTGCTTAACGTATGCAGCAAGGTCCTAAGTTTTATTGGTTATTACTGTATGATCCCCGGTTTAAGGCGCTTCCTTCACTCTCTGATTTGTTCTAATTCCCCACAAAACCTCCTGGTCTGAATTAAGATGTGTCCATCCTGAGGTCAAGTAGATCATTGGTGAGTTCCACTGCCATATCATATATTGAGAAACTGTAGCTGCCGCTCTTTGATCTGCTACCTCCATGATGGCTGTAAAAGTGCCTTCTTCCCTCTCCAGTGCCCAGCTTCCCTATATAAGCTGTCTTTATCTATTTTATATGATTTCTTTGAGTGCAGGAATCATTTATTTGTTCCTTCTTTCCTTCCTTCCTTCCCTTCTTCCTTTCTTCTTTCTCTCCTTCCTTATTTCTCTCCTTCCTTCTTCCTTCCCTCCCTCCTTCACTGCTCCTCCTTTTCTTCCTTTCCCTTCTCTATTTTCCCCTTCCTTCCCTTCTTCCTTCCTCCCTCCTTTCTCTCCTCCCTTTCTTCTTTTTTTCCTTCTTTCCTTCTTTCTCTTCTTCCTCCCTCCTTCCCTCCCTCACTGCTTCTCCTTTTCTTTCCCTTCTCCCTTCTTTCCCTTTATTCCTCCTACCCTCCTTCCCTTCTTCCTTCCTTCTTTCTTTCCTTCCTTCCTTCTTTCTCTCTGTCACTCCCTCCTTTTTTTCTTTCTTCCTTCCTTTCCCTCATTCCTTCCTTAGCTCAAATGTAAAGTTTGTATCCAAGCTTAGAAGAGAGGGAGCCGCTGGAACTTTTTGAGCATGGCTCGGACCCGTGTATTTGAATATGAATTTGACAATCGTGTGAAGAAAGGGTTAGAGAGATGAGAGATTTGAATCAGTGAGACCGATTGGGAGGCTATTACAGAGGGTCATATTGGAGGCGATGAGGGCTTGAACTAGATGTGCTGGGCTGGGGCTGGGGGAGAAGAGAGATGACAAAGCTGTGGAGGAGGTCTTCAGGATATTCCTATTTGATCTACCTCTATCATCCTACATTTAAAATAATCAAAATAAAAACCCGTTATGCTCGAAAAGGCAGCCTGGCTTTCTGAGGAAGGTCACAGAAAGTGAATCTCCTAGCCGAGAATTCTCAGAAAGAGCACCTGCCACCGTGTTTCCACAGCTCAGAAACAAAAATAGGGTTGTGTCAGACCAAAGAAATCACTCCTCTAGAAATAGCTCCAGCTGGGACATTTCCTCCAGCATGCCCTTGGTGTCCTAAGAGAAGCCTTTCACATTGCCCAAGTATGCTGAAAGGAAAATCATTTAGATTTACTTATATCAGGAGATTGGTCATTAAGCAAGCACTAGTTCATGGCGGCATGTGTGTCAGACACTGGGCTAGGCACCTGGCTCACAAGGACACAAACACAAAACCTGCCCCTGGCCTGAAGGAATCTGCACTCTTTCAGACATAAGGAACATGGAAGGAGGGATGGAGAAGGGGAATGAATAATTGCACAGGGGCTAGGGTGCTCCGGGCTTTATGCTGAGTTGTCTAAATGTTGTCTTGCTGAATCCTGATGACTCTCGAGGAGCAGATGCCTTCATGACACCATCTTACCACTGAGGAAACTAGAGGGTTAGATCATATCATGTGCCAACGGTCCGGGCCAGTGCCCAGTGCTCCGTGCCCAGTGCCATCGTCACTATCCCACTGATTTCCTCTGGCAGGAAGTGCTGTATGAGGCCAGAAAACTAAGCCAGGGAAATATTGTGAAGAGTTTTAAGTGCCAAAGATAGCGGTCGGAATTTGGTCCCCATAGTCCAGGGAGTCACTGGAGCTTTAAGGAAAGAAGTGAGACCTTTGTTTTAGGAAAATCAGTGTGACAGGTGGGTGGAAGAAGGGTTGAAGAGGAGACAAGCCAGTTAGGAAAAGTCACAATAGTCCAGCTGAAAGGGACAGAGAATCTAACTGCAGTGATGTCCAGGAAGTAGGGAGACAGGGACGCATGAGAGAGGCGCTGGGGAGAATCTATAAGATTTGCCATTGATTAGATATCGAGGTGAGTTAAAGATGTCTCTGATGGTAACTGGTAGTTAATAGAAATAGTGTCATTAGTAATATGGGTGGATGGGGGGAGGTTAATGAATTCTTTTTAGACACTTTGAGTTTGACATGTCTAGGAGACATGGACAAAGCATCCAATGAGGTAGAACTGAGGATGAATAGCTTGAGAACTCGAGGTACCAACAGAGAGTAGAACTGGATAGATAGACATAGAAGTTGTCATTGAACATAGGAGCTGCTAAGATGAAGAAAAAGGTAAAGAGACTAGAACTTCAATGTGGGGTAAGCCAGTATCTAGAGGGTGAAATGGGGATGATAAGTTGGAAAAAGTGTATTAAGAAAGAATTGTCATGTAAGCTGAAGATAACCAATAGAAAGTAGTATGGCCAAAATGCAAAGAGGAGAGATTATCCAAGAGAAAAGGGTAGGGAATTGTGGTGAAAGCTGCCAGAAGGGCAAGTGGGATGAAGACTGAGAAAAGGAAGATGGCAATTAAAAGATCTGTGGTAATTTTGGAAGAGCAGTTTGAATTGAGGGATTAGGTAAAAAGCCAAAGTATGAGTGACTAAAAATATGGCGGGGGGATGGCTACATTTGGCTATAATTGGTAGTAGGGCAACAATTTGAGGTGGGACATAGGATAGAATTACAGTTTTCTTTTCTTCTTTTATTAAAGCTTTTTATTTTCAAAATATATGCATGGATAATTTTTCAACCTTGCAAAACTTTGTGTTCCAAATTTTCCTCCTCCCCCCACCCCCTCCCCTAGATGGCAAGTAATCCAATATAGGTTAAACATGTGCAATTATTCTTTACATATTTCCACAATTATGCTGCACAAGACAAATCAGATCAAAAGGGAAAAATGAGAAACAAAACAAAATGCAAGCAAATGACAACAAAAGAGTGAAAATGCTGTGTTGTGATCCTCACTCAGTTCCCTCAGTCCTCTCTCTGGGTGCAGATGACTCTGTTTATTAACTTGCCTGTATCATCTCATTATTAAAAAGAGCCATGCCCATCAGAATTGATCATTTTATCATCTCATTGTAGAGCTCCCAGTTCTACTCACTTCCCTCAGCATCAGTTCATGCAAGTCTCTCCAGGCCTCTCTGAAATCGTCCTGCTGATCATTTCTCACAGAACAATAATATTCCATAATATTCATATACCATAATTTATTCAGCCACTCTCCAATTGAAGAGCATCCATTCAGTTTTCAGTTTGTAGCCACTACAAAAAGGGCTGCCACAAACATTCTTGCACATGTGGGGCCCTTTCCTTCCTTTAAGATCTCTTGGGGAAATAGGCCCAGTAGAAACACTGCTGGGTCAAAGGGTATACACAAGACATGCACATTTTGATGGCCCTTTGGGCATAGTTCCAAACTGCTCTCCAGAATGGCTGGATCTGTTCACAAGAGTTACAGTTTTCTAAAGGAACTGGGGAGTGCCTGGCCATATTTATAGATAGCAGGGAAGGAGCTAATAGGTAGGGAAAGGTGCAAGATAGAGGGGGACGTGATTCCAGGGGCCATTTGCCAATGCAGATAAGAAGAAATAGTGGAGGGGTTAGCCTTGGCAAGAAGAGACATTTCCTTACCGGAGAATGGAAGAAAGGAGAAGAGAAAGAGATAATGTCAAGGAATTTTGAAATGCCCAGTTGGGGAGCCAAGGGGGTTCCACGATGTCAGTTTTCTCAGTTGAGCTGATGGCTTTTGTCTGATAGGGCAGAGGAAGGAAGTGATCAGAGAGCACAATGGAACAGCTTCTGTGGGAAATACCGTAGAGTATTGATTAGGAGAGAGGAAAAAATACTTCCGATACATACTCTCTGCCGTAGAAGTAGGACCGAAGTAGAAGAGGACTGGAGGAGGGATAGAACTTGGGGTTTGACAAGAAATTATGAGAGAGGGGTAAAGGAGAATCCAGAGAGTCAGATCAAAGCGGTTAGCCACTGGGAAGGAAGCAAAGTGAAGCCAGAACAAGGAGGATGGCTTTGGTGCACGTGGGGGATAAAAGGTCTGGAGCTTATGGTGAAACTAGAGTGGGTTTATGAGGAATGAGGCGTAACTGGGATGAGGAAAAGAAGTCCTTGATCAGGGGCATGGGACACTCGGGGGCGATGCTGAAATCTGTGGCAGGCCCTTCCCTTTGTGTGCCTGAGGTGTGATATAGATCCCAGGGGTTAAGGAGATCTATTAACTGAGAGAGCAGGGACTTTGAGGAGACTTCAGCACGGTCACTGAGCATGAGAGCAGCCATTGGGTTAGAGAGGATGACTGTAAGCCGATGAGTTAGTGAACATTCGTGAAGCACCTAGTATGTCCCCCGCAGACACCAAAAAAGCTAAAAACAAAAATAAAAAAACAAACCCACAGGCTCTCAATATCTCAGTCTCATGGGGAATTTGGGGTGCATAACCCAGATATGTACAGAAAAAAGGGAGGAGAAGTATCAGAGGGAAGAAAGAATTGAGAACAGTTAGGAACCAAAATGACTGAGCCAGGAATCAGTACAGAAGTTGTACAAGGTCTCAACATTAATGCTATTTCTGCATACAGTATCCAGTGGGGAAAAATGAAGAGTTCCGGAGCACATGGGATTCTGAGGGTTCCAAACAGTAAAGAACTTGGTCTCCCTAACTGTATAAATATGCATACATATATTGGATTGAACATATATTTTATCATATTTAACATATATTGGACTACCTGCCATCTAGGAGAGGGAGTGGGGAGAAGGGGAAAATTTGCAACAGAAGGTTTTGCAAGGGTCAGTGTTGAAAAATTACCCATGCAGATGTTTTGTAAATAAAAGAGGTTTAATACAAATAAAAAGAAAAAAGAAAATAAAAAGGTTAAAAAAAGAATTTGGTTTCCTTAAAAGACAAAAAAGCAATTAAATTGGCTAATTTAATTATTATCCAGAATAAGAGGCAGCACAGAATAGTGCATGTGGGACTATTAAATTCTGAAAGTTCACACATTGTCTCAGATGTTCTCTACCTGTGTGAACTTGGGCAAATCATGTCACTACCTGGAAACTAAATTTCCTGATATTAAAGGTACAGATTGGAGCTGGATCTGTGTTTTTATTGGCCCATGGAGCTTCTTGGTGAGGAAACTCCCCTTCTCTCCTTTTCCAACTGTCTATCTTAGAAAATTGTCTAGGACACAGAAATTAAATGAGTTTTCAGGACCCGGCAGATAGTATGTATCAGAATTAAGACTTGAATTGAGCCTTTCCAAACTTTGAGGAGAGCTCTTTGTCCATTACATTTTCTCCTTAAAAAACTTCTTTAATAGTAATTTCCATAATGAAGCGTTTTGTATATATACAAGAAAATGTATATAAAGCCATCAACAAAACTTAAAACACCAGATACATATGATCTGATAATATAGACACATCCTTAAAGTCCCAGAATTAGAGAGTTGGAAGAGACCAATTATTGACCATCTAGTCCACTCTATATCCCAAGGAATCTTCCCCATAACATACTCCCCAAAATCTGAGATAATTTTGAATAAATGCAAAATAAAGAGATCACACACAGAGAAGAGGACATATATGTCGCTGATCCAAGGTTACACAGGGAGGGAGCATCAGAGCGGGTACTTGAACCCAGGGCCTTCAGAACCAGTGCCATTTTCCCTGTGCCCCAGAGGTAAACAACAATGAAAAATTACTACTCCAAGCTGCCTCTAGACCTTTCCCCAATATCTCTGAAGTACTGAACCTCCATAAAAGTTCATTTCTGATGCAGCTCTATGGCAGGGAGTGATCCTACATCCAAAAGAGTAGCCATTGAAGGGAGGGCACCTGTAGGTCCTCCCACTGCAGCTTTGTAAGGTGAAGAAAGTCCCCTCATCACAAAAGTTACTACTGAGTGAGTAATTTGGAGGAGTCCCTGCAAATTGAGAGTACAACTTGTCCAAGCTTCAAGTGGTTTTGAGGGGAGTCAGTGGAGGGCGTGTCCATATCGATGAAATAGCACATCCTTGAAGCATGAAAACATATTTGGGGGAAAGCATGACCCAGATTCAAAAGAATATAGTATTTCCATGGTACATCATTGCACTGATTAACCATGCATATGTAAATCAATTTGCAGGGTACCCAGAGCATTTGCATTTGTATACCTCTGTAAGATAATAAGAAGGAATCATGTGGCTGCACATGTGTAGGAAGGCAGCATGGTAGAGTGATTAGATGGGGTTCGGGAAGCAGGGGGAGCTGCCTTATTCCTGAACCTTTGCCACCGGCATCCATGGGCTTATCATTTCCCCTTTGTGCCCCTGAAAACTCTGGAACTAATTTAACCTACATTACTAGAGGGAGCATCCCGCAGAGAGGAAATTAGGGATGCCTCCAATTTCGGGGTGTCCCCGTTAGCTGGCAAAATCATTTCTCCACAACAATGCTGTGGCGAAAGTAGGGGAAGTCTTGTTTTATTGGTCGAAATGGAGGTTTGGAGAGCTCGTGTTGTCCTGTTACCTTGCTCTCTCTATAAAACGTCCATATGCATTTTCACCTATATTCACAAAAGCCAAAGTGTCCATTTACTTCTAGCTCTCTCCAAACCAAAATCTAAACATTTGAGAGAACATACAATTCAAATACACAACACACATATGCATAGACATATATGTACACACAGACATGTAGGCAGAGATATGTATCTGCCTATAAATAGTCAAATACATATGTCCTGCTACATGATGGTTCCTAGAATCCCTAGCTTCTTTCCAAGTGAGCAAAGCTTGGTATTGTTCCTTCAAATCCCACCCTGGTCGTTCTCTTGTCATCTGCTCTGTCACAGTATCGATAGACTCCCCCCCTCTTTTTCCAGCTCTGGGACTGTAGTCAAAGAAGAAATGGCAAACTTGCCCAGCATCTTTGCCCAAAAAATCCCCAGATGGGATTAGAGAGTCAGAGCCAACTGAAAAACAATTGCAAACAACATGTATGTACACACACACACACACACACACACACATACAACGGCCCATCGTGATTATTTCCCCCAATGACTGAGCTGAGGCAACAAATGTATCTCCAAGTGATCCCAAGAGCCGACCTTAATAGGATTACCTTACACTCCTCACTCCAGCTGTTGAGAACATTTTCTTTCAGTCACTAGGGTACCTATCAGGGATCCCTTGAAGCTTCTTCCATCTATCCTCACTTCCCGTGTGCTCTCCAAGTATCCCAAATCATGCTTAAGGGGCAGTTCCTAGGAGCCTCCCTCCAAGCTGACCTCACCACTATTTGACTTTGACCATTCCACCATTTCCCAAATCCCCCAAATCTGGACTATCTCAACAGCTGACAATGCTATGGCATTTTCTGGGCTACGGAGCCATCTTCTTTCCCCAGGTGGAGGGGGATTGTTCCTGGGTGGATTCTGCCCCTTTACATGAAAGCCTTCTCACCCTCAATGACCTTGCCCTTTGAAATGAGGCATTCGATCAGAGGGATTTGCCTTTTCCTTCTCCAGGAGATTAAGGCAGACCTGGTTAAGTGACTTTCCCAGCTGGGGAGCGTCTGAGGCTGCATTCGAACTCGGGTCTTCCCATCTCCAAGGCCAGTGCCGGATCCCCTGAGCCGCCTGGCTGCCGTCATGGAACGCCTCCTGGCAGATGGACAACGTGCAGACGATTTGGGGACAAAGAGAGTGTTTTCAAGGAGTTTCCAAGAAGTGGTTATGGGACCATTGAGTAGAACTCGCCTGGAGGCCGCTTTCTCCCTTGGTGCCTCCTCTCCCCATCAGCTCGGCCCTTTTCCCATTCTTGCCTTCTGCTACTTGTCTCCCCGGAGCCCCTTAAAGCTCCTCGAGTTATTTTGTCCAAATTGAGGGTAGAGAACAAGACAGAAAACACCTGCTAGAGGTCAAGGGAAACTCCCTGAGGGCTAGGTCACAATAGAGGGAGGGGGGCGGCCATGTTTGGCAGTTCTAATAATCCGGTCAAATGTAGCCCTTTTTGTGGGAGACCTGCCCAAAG
>JAJPUD010004024.1:116200-152407 GCA_023553655.1 Myrmecobius fasciatus
GACAGAGAGGAGGAGGGCAGCAGATCAGGCCCCGGGCAGCAGATGCACTTGTCCTGATGACTGGAAGGGCACAGCATGGAGCCCGGCAGAAGACGTCAGCGCTTGTTCCCTCTTATGTAAGACGCAGGATCTTGGCCAAGTTGTGCTACATGCTGACAGTCCCCCTTCCGAGAGGCGGGCGGGGGTTCCGAGGGAATGGCCTGGGACAGGCGCAAGGGGAGGCAACACACAAAATAATCAGAACTGGGGAGCCAACGGGTGTCACTGTTACGCTGAAGTAAACAGTCCTGATGAAAACTGGCACGGGAGGGCAATGGGAAAGACTGGGAGAGAGAAAGGGGAGGGGAAAGGAGGAGCCGAGCCTTACAGGAAACGAGAGGGAGGTAGGCCATTGTGTGGGAAAGGCAACTGAAAGAAAAAAAGTAGGAAGAAATGAAGAGCCGGGAAAGGCAGAGAAAGAAAAGGTACAAGATAGGGAAAGGAAAAAAAAAGGAGGAAGGAATGGGGCTCTATGGAATAAAGAGAAGGGAGAGAATACGAAAGAAAGGAAGGAGAAAATTTAGGAGATGAAGGGAATAGTAGCTGCTAGCACTTGTGTCGTGTTTTAAGGTCTGGAAAACATTTTATGCGTCATCTCATTTGATAGTCCAATGAGGTAGTTGCTGTTCTTATGGATGATATGAGATGAGAAAATTGAGACTGACAGGTGTTAAATGACTTGCTTAGGGTCATACAGCTAGTAAGTATACGAGGTGGATTCAAATTTAAGTCTTTCTCACTCAATGCTTCTGTACTAGTGATTTATCCTACAATGATCCAAGAGGCGAGGAAGGTGAAAATTGAGGGGGGAAGTGAAGAAGAGGAAGTGGGAGAGAAAAGAATATAAAGACGGGAGAGGAAAGGTAGAAGAAAAGAGAAAGGAGAGAATGGGGAATAAAAAAGAATGAAATAAGGAGGAAGGAAGAAAAGAAAAGTGATGAAGGGTCGAGGGTCAAAAGATATTTAGAAGTCATTTATTTCAATTCCTTCATTAAACAGAGGAGGCAAGTGATGGCCAGACAGGGCAAAGTATTTGCTCAAATCCGGGTCATCACTGCCAAAGATAATGCTCTTTCTTTCCAGCATGATGACCTAGGGAAAGAGAAAGGGATAAGAAAGGGAAAAGAAAAAAATGAAGGAAGAGTGAGCAAAAAAGGAAAAAGCATAAAGGGGGAAAAAGAAAAAAATGAAGGAAGAGTGAGCAAAAATGGAAAAAAAGCATAAAGGGGGATGAAAAGAAACAAAATGAGGAATTAGAAGCTAAGAGAGAGAAAGATCAAGGAAAAAGAGAAAGGATAAGATAAAAGAAGGCAGAAAGGGGAGAAGAATAAAGAAAGGGGACAACACTAAAGAGAACAAAAGGTGGGGAAGGAAAGGAAGACAATGTCAAGGACGCCAACAAATCAAGCTGATATTTCGAAGTTAATTGGGAAAGCTTAGCAGTATCTGGCAACGAGTGGCTAAGAGCTGTCCAGCTGAGGATTAAGTAGATACTCCTTTCCTTCTTCAAGTCATTCAGATGGGAGTGTATCTCCTCAGGAGTTAATCAGTCAAGGGGAGAAACTGCCTATCCTAGCTGGAAATTGGATGTCCCTTACCAGGAAAAAGTTGGATTCTTAAGCTATTTAGTTGGGAGAAATGTGTAGGCTTCTGGAGAGGTCTAGATGATACTCCATGATTTTAAAAGTTTGCATCAGATTCAATGTTTTCCCAGAGGAGAAAAATCAGGAAAAGGATTTGGGAAGAGCCTTCAATGTGGTATCAGGTTTCTGTTTATAACTGTGTGTGATCTTGGGCAAATTGGTTTCTCTCTCGGTTGCCTTAGTTCTCTCATTTGCAGAATGAGTGTAATAGACTAGATAAGCCCAAGGTTCTTTGTAGCACCAATATTTTGTGATCGCAACATTGGGGCTTTGGCTGAAATTCTGGGGGTCTGTATTGTTCAGCAAAAGCAAAAATCCTTCAGGGAATTGGAGGAAACCTTGTTGAGAAGAATCCCGGGCACCATAGTTGTTTCCTTCACACAGTTCCCCACTGTTGTCTACTGCGTATTTGCCTTGCGTTTCCACCTCGATTATAAGGCTTTTAAGGATTAGCACCAGGGCATCGATTTCACTGCTGTCCTCCACGGGACTGTCCCAAATATGTATATTTAATAAGGTAAAGAGGTCTTTAACTTGACCAACTGTGTAATGGGGTCCCCTCTCCCCACCATCGGGAGTGGTCATCTGAAGAAAGTGACCCCAACAATGGGAATATTACAAGAAATTGCATAGAAGGGAGAGAGTCTTCACTGAGAGTCCACAGGGAACAGCACAAAGATCCTGGATTTGGGATCGGCAGACCTGGGTTTAATCCCATTGCCCTCCCTTACACTCTGTGACTTTGGATAGATAATGTTACTTCTCTGGCTTCAATAAAATGCAGGATCGGATTCGATGTCCTAGTTTAGCCCAGTGAGCCTTTGAGCTTGTTTATGAACTAAATTGACTCCAAATACACACTCCCATCCTTGCCCTGCATGCTTCTTTTTGTAGCAAAGATTCAATGGAAATACTAAAGTTGAAAAAAAAAAAAAACAGAACAGACGATGTGAGAAGATCTGATTTGGACATTTAATTCTATCGTTTATTATCCAGTGTGATGTACTTTTTATTATTTTAATGCCTAAGTCTCAATTTACTCCTGTTTAAAAAAAATAAAAAAAAGGAAAATTCTCTTATCTGTTCCACCTAACTCACAGAGGTTCAGGAAAGGCATTGGTTCAATAATTCAAAAGATCCATATGTGGTAGATGTTCAAACAGTATCCTTAGAGTCAACTAAGTTAACTTTAGGTTCAAACTATTGGTCTCAAAAAATAATACCCTGAGCCCCAACCCCATATCTAAATTCTCCTCAGAGACTAAATAAGTCATCACTTATTGACAGGACTTCATGTTGAATGGAAACAGGAAAATGAATATTTATCTAATCTGTGATGAAGCAGCTTTTGGGGGTTCAGCACTTCCTGGTTCTCTCTTCATTTTTCAGATGTTAGGATGGAAGAGTTCTGGAAACCTTATTTTTTGTTGTCCTTCTTTCAAAAGGTTGAGCCCCGCCCTCCCCTTTGGCCCTGTCTGTCTGTCTGTCTGTCTCTCTCTGTTGGTCTGTCTCTCTATTTATCTCTCCTCTTTCTCTGTCTCTCTGTGTACATGGGTCTCTCATCTCTGTTTATCTCTCCTTCTCTATCTGTCTCTGTGTATCAGTCTGTATCTCTGTCTCTGTCTGTCAGTCTGTCTCTCTGTGTGTTGGTTTGTCTCTGTACATGTCTTTCTCTGTACATGTCAGTCTGCCTCTGTTTATCTCTGTCTCTCTCTCTCTATGTGTCATCTGGTCTGTCTCTGTTTATCTCTCCTCTGTCTGTTTCTCTCTGTGTATGTCAGTGTGTCTCTGTCTCTCTCCTCTGTCTGTTTCTGTGTGTGTGTGTCAGTCTGCCTGTTTATCTCTCCTTTGTCTCTGTCTCTGTGTATGTCAGTGTGTCTCTGTTTATCTCTCCTCTGTGTGTCAGTCTGTCTCTGTTTTTCTCTCCTCTGTCTCTGTCTTTTTGGATATGTCTGGACTAGAAAAGACCAAAAGCTACTATCAATACCTAAGGCTCCTTTTTGTAGATGAAGAAGCAGAAGTCAATGTAATCAGTCACCAGGAGAACTGGAACTAGAACCCAGCTTTCTTGAATCTAGGACCCACTCACTTCCCACCATAGCAGCAGGCTACCTCTTAGACGTGCAATGGCAAAATGAGGAAGCAGAAACAAAGGGGAGGAAATGCTGAGGTATCTTGGCCAAGGAAATAATAGCCGAACAATCTCAGAAATCTAGACTGGTAGCCTTTGAGTTCCCTACAACACAGAGTGTCGGAGCTAGAAGCACCAATCAAAAGTTAGCCTTGGGAGGGCCCTTAGAACACAATTACGGAGCTGAAAAGCACCTGAAGGCACAGGACTTGGAACTTCAGAAAGTAAGAAAAATGATAATGATAATAATAATAATAATAATGATAAATGGTTAACACTGATAGAACTCTTACAATGTTATGCTAAGCATTTTTCAATTACTATCTCATTAGGTCTTCAGAACAACTCTGAGAGGAAGGTGCTAATGTTACTTCCGTTTTACAGATGAGGAAACTGAGGCAAAGAGATTCAATGACTTGGCTGGAGTTACAAAGCTGTTAAATGTCTGGGGCTGGATTTGAACTCTGGATTTCTTGACTTCAGACCCAGCACTCTAGCAACAAAGCCATCTCACTGCCTAATATTCTTTTCCATGATATATGAGATGATATTGTATATTAAAGAGTTCGTGTGTTCAGTTGATGAGGAACTTTCTCCAAAGGATGTTGCCCAGTAATATCCTATGTATAAAACAGCAGCAGCAAAAATAATTGGCTGCCCAGTGGATGGAACGCTGCCTCAGCCAAGCTCAAATCTGACTATGTGACCCTGGAGAAGCCCCTTAATCTCCTTTGACCTCAAGTTTCCTAATCTGTAAAATGGGAGTGATAATAAACCCTACCTCTCTGCTCGTTGTAAGGATTAAATGAGGTAATAATTGGAAAGTGCATAGCCCAGCCCTTGGCACATAAGAAGCACAAATATAAAAGGTAGATTCTACTAGTATACGACACGTTAAAAAATTACTCGTCTCATGATTGTGTCTGTGGAAACAGTCAAACCAACAGTTCAGGACCAACTTACTTAAAGAGGCAACATGGCAGAGTGAAGGGAGCACTGGAATCTAAGACAAGGGTTCAAATCCCCCCTCTGAAATTGATTGACACTTGAATTGTGCATGTGCTTGGGTCCCTCGATCTCAGTTCCCTCCATGTAAAATGAGGGGCCTGACTCAGTTACTCCCGCCTCTAAACCCAAGATTTGATGGCATTCCCATATAGAATATACATGAGAGCCATGGGATCTTAGAGCCTCTGAGTTTTTCTAGTTTTAAGGCACCTGTTTAAGGTGGAAATAAGGATTGGAGAGATGAAGTGAATAGCTCAGTATCCCATATCGGGAGAGCTGGGACTAGAATTCGGGTGTCCTGATACTCAGTCACACGATCCTTCCACCATACCAATGGAAAGATATGACATTTTCTTCCTTTTCTTATTTAGCTTCAAAGTTGGGAGGGAAAGGAGATGTGAAGGAGCGGGATTAAAGCTGAGAGTCAGAAATTCTTTCAATTTGAAATTCGATTAAATTTAGCCAAATTAGTAAGTTTGGTAATTCTGAAATTGGAAGTTGAAAATTCTAAATTTCACCAAACTTTAATTTGAATTAATTTAATATTAAGACAAATTAACTCAAATATTTAAGCCAAGGACAATCTGTGCTGCAGAGAACCAGCTAAGCTTCTCCTGTGACTGTTCGATTTTCACTTTGAAGGGAAGCACTGTCTACAGTCAGAGGACTTGTGTTCAAATCCCACTTAGGATATTTACCATGTATATGATCTCCATGGCTTCAGTTTCCCTGAATGGATAAGGAGGGTGTGGGACCAGATGCAATCTGAAGTCCATTTCCTCACTACAATTTGGATCCTTTGATTATATATTATGGCAGCAGAAGGATGATTTATTTGGTGGGACTCCAGAGGCAACAGTTTTTAGAAATATTGCTAAGGGTGTGAGGAAACACAGTATGTTCCTGCCACCTGCTCCCTGTGGTGGCCCAAAGTGACAGACACCAGGAAGGGAAAACCCAGGAAATGATTCTCCTTTGGCATCGAGGAATGGCTGGAGTCAGGTCCAGGGGCCTCACCGTGGGTGGAAACCCCCTGTTCCCTGGCCATTGTTCTTCCTCAGAGGTGAAAGCTGCTCACCTGAGGGTCAAGATGTGCTCACCACCGCTGCATCTCCTTCCCTTCCACCTTTCCCTCACAAAAGCCAATGCTAGGAAAAGAGTGGTTTCTGGACCACTTCCACCCAGATCTGTTGTTAGAAGAAGAAGGGGCCTTCAAAACCAGAGTGTTCTTAGAAGAGAGACTAGGGGGACTGGAAGGAACTTTGGCACAGAGAATGGGAGGCTTAGAAACCGGCTTAGGACTTAGAGTCTTAAGTTAAAAGGAAACACGGAATTTCGTTTCAGAAAGAGAAAGCACATCAGAGGACGGGCCCAATCCCTGCAGCTTGTGGAGGAGGAGCCTTTTAGAAAGGAAAGTGCCTTCCAATATCTATTACACAAAGCAAAGAAGAAATTTCTCAGTGTGACTAATGTAGCTGTCTCCACAGCCAAACTATTGATTCAGTATCCGCTTATTAAAAAAATACAAAAAACAGCAAAACAACATTTATACCAGTCCAATCCCCTAGGAGATAAACTTACTCCCAAACCATGGAAATGCATGCGATAGCATGACCTTTTTTCAATCAAATCGCACTTATATTATGCTCTCATGCTAGAGAGATGAGAAAGGCATAAAGATGAGCGTAATAATCGATCCTGACCTAAAGGTGACAAGCCAGTGAGATAAAACATTTGTCACACTTACTGGATTGTAAACTCCTTGAGGGCAACTCCAGTCACTACATCATTTTGGACCTGAGGCAAGAATATAAAATCGTGCCCAATTATTCAGATGCCCTGGTCCATTTGGGACAGTAGATCTCATGTCATTTAATAGTCTTGCCACTTAATTTTGTGTGGGTTGTACAAGGATATAGACTCTTGTAATGGCACCAGTGACAGGACCTGTGTCTCCCGGATCCGGCTGCTCTAAAACTTCAATTAGAGCTCCAATTAGAGTTGCTTTTTAGTTCAAAACTGTATTTTTCTCCTTTCAGAAAGATCTCATTTTAGGGTCGTGATCTTAATTTAGGGATAGGTTATATTTGGATCAATATAGAATTAATTATAATCATCACAATCATTAGTATTTATATGTATTCCAAGGATCCCACATTTCTCATCTAATTTGATCATCAGAATAATCAATCAAGCATTTAATAAGCCTGTATAAGGTGTGAGGCAATGTGCTCGGCATGAAAATAAAAACACAAAATCAACCTCCTCCCCTCCTTCAAGGAGACTCCTTTCTACAGGTGGGATGCGAGTCTTTCCCAGTAAGAAAACACAAAGGGCACAGGAAAATAAATGCAAATTAAGTGAGCAGGGTGCTGGGGCCCCTAAGAATTGGGTCTCATGATAGGGGGCCCTAGTTAACATCAGAAGTGAGCAGGGAGAGCACCCCAATCTCTCCAAGGTCAGAAGAAGAAGAGGGGATGGAATACTGAGTCCTGGGAACAGCCGGATGCCCATCTTGGCTGGCACATGGAGTCTGCAAAGGAGAAGGATATGTGATTAGGCTAGAAAGATAGCAAGGTCTGGGAAGATCTCTGAATACCAAACAAGGAGTCTGGGTTTGATTCCAGAGGGAACAGGGAACAGCCTCTTGACAGGGGGAGGGACAGAGTGAGAACAAAACACTTAGGGAAATGGGTCAGTTGTCATCCTATACAGGAGATGTAAGGGAGTGTCGAGGCAGGTCAGCAAAAACCCACTTCCCAATGCATGAATTTCTTTGATATAATCTAATAGATTATCCAGCCGATATCCAGCCTCAGTCCTTGGTAATAGGGAGTCCTATCTCCTGAAACAGCCAGTTCCATTTTTATGCACTGCACTTGTTGGGACCAGCATGATCCCAGGAGGACAAGTGAGAAAACTAGGATATCAAACGACTTCCCTCAGATTCCACAACAAATTAATAGCACACGTAGGACAAGAACCTGAGTCTCCGGACTTGGTCCAATTTAACTGAGTACTTTTATGTACGGATACTAACTACTTGAAGGCTTCTCCCTGTGTCTTGGATGTATATTTTTGAAGTCTGGAGCATTGGATATGCCAGAAGATGGTGTTATCCACAGGGAGGACACTAGGGAGCAGCTTATGGAAAACTGGGAAGCCTGGAGCATCCTGCTAGAGGTATCTTAGCAAGCTGATGCTGCTCACCCATATGAGAGATTCCCGGTGCAGACAGAAGCAGGGCAGGGGTTGGCCATGGCATTGCCAGTAGCTGTTGCCAACTTGTGCCATGGGAGCATTTCATAGTTCTTCATCTCCTCCTTGCAGCAGCCTCATACTTTGGTCTCCTCCCTCGATTCTCTTCCCTCTCCTCTGTGCTCCATATGCAGCATATTCTTTCCCTCATCTCTCCCTTCTGGCATCCCTTACTTCCTTCAAGTTCCAGCTAAAATCACATCTTTTCCATAATGTCTTTCCTCACCCCCCTTAAGGCTAGCACTTTCTATTGATCACCCCTACTTTATCTTACACACACACACACACACCCACCCACACACACACACACACACTCGTTTTTTATATGTTGTTTCCTCCATCAGTCTGTGAGAGTGAAGGCTGTCTCTCGTGTTACTTAGTATCCCAGAACGTAAACCAATATTTCATACACAGTAGGTGCTTAATAAATGCTTAGAATTTAGTAAATACTTGTTAATTGGTTGAGTAATAATAGTAAGCTAATGTTATGGATTGAATTTGTCACTGAAATTTTGAAGAATATTTTCACATCTTTTGTCTAATTTTTGTCCTTTCCATTTCATCCTTAAATGCACTAAGTATGATCTAAATGTCACAAATACACTGCTCTGGCCATGAAATCTCAGAATTTTAAGTAATATTGCTCACTATGACCCATAATTCTCCTATGTGAGATTTTAGACTGGTATTGCCTTGGGGAGTTAGAGCACTCCTCCGTGTCATGTCAGTGTTTCCTGGATAAGACAGCTGGTTAGACATATGATTTACTCCTAAGTCTAAAGATGAAGAAGGGTTAAACTTCTTGGGGCCGTGATAATAGCCTGTCTTGATGTCTCTTATTTTATCCATACTTAATATTGGTATAGTGCTTTGTAAAGGACTTTTCTTTTATCATCTCATTTGATCCTCACTACAAGAAAAGTGGAAGTGATTATTATCCCTACTCCAACCTCCTTTTAAAAACAGATTAAGAGACTGAGGTGGATGGAGTTTAAATATTTCACCTAGGGCCACACAACCAATAAGTGTTCAAAATTAGTTCTTCCTATCTGCAAGACTAATATTTCATCCCCTCTGCCAGAGGTGTGCAGCAATACATGCTACCCATAATGCTTTCAAATATAGCAGAACCAGATAAAAAGTAATTAGGAAATGGTTAACTAAGTAAGTCAAAATGCAATGGAACATCGAAAATGTTACACTCTAAAACAATATCAATACATGGCTGTGAGGGATCCCTTTGTAAAGTTTAGTGGCCCTGTTTCTGTTTGAATTTGTTGCCATTGGACTACCCACTTCATTGCCCTTGAAATGAAGTCGGAATGGTAAATTGTACCCAATCTATACAGATTGGGGCAGACCTTTATTGTCAGGCAGATTTATCTCAAGCCAGTTCCCTAGTAGTTCAAAGTCAATATTGGAACAAAATCAGGCACTCAGATGTCATTCAATAGTTTAAAAATGGGATTTCTTAGCCATAGCAGGAGAAGTATATTCGACAAAGGTCAGCAGCCAAGGACACCTGCAGTTGATTCAGCTGAGCAAAGTCCCCTTGCTTTAGTCACCAACCCTGATCCACCAGCCAAGTGTTAGAGAGGGCACCTGTAGTTGCCCTTGGCTGTCATATGCTTAGAAAGCCAAGAAGTAATGTTAACCATCCAAGACATGGAAGTCTTTATGGAAGAGGAAAAACTTAATATAACCAGGAGAAGGAGATGGGATGTTGCTCCTATCACAACCTTAAACATCATGCTTTGAATTATGTATTCCGTCCTACAAGAAAAGGGGATCCGCCTGACCAGCAGTGGGAAATGGCAGATTGTAAACCCAAACTCATATCCTTATGCACCTTCTTTGAAAACAAAGATGCACATTTATTAAGCATACAGAGCTAAAATATACATTGATCGCTTTGGAGAAATTTTAGCTTAAATATACATATGCAAATCATTGTTCATCAAAATGACAAATTATTTCAATCAGATACTACTTTGCATGAAGAAGCAGGCTTTGGCAACTTTTAATAGCAACTTACACATCCACCACAATCCCTCAGTCAGGAAAGGAAGAAAGGGAGAAGAGAGGGAGCACCCAGACACAGGAAAGAGGGGAAGGAAATGAAGGCTGCCAATTTTACACGGATGGTACCTCTGGGAAGATAGGAAAGAACAGGAAAGATACTTTTTCCAGGCTTTATTCGAGGTATATCAAGAACTCCAGTTCAGAAGAGAGACACAGAGACAGAGACACACATGAAGAGAAACAGAGAGAGAGACACACAGAGAGAAGAAAATGAGCCAAGACAAAGAACCCTTCTAGTTCATCTTCAGGAGAAGGATTCTTCCCTTAGAATGGCTCAAAAAGTCAGTCAGTCTCATGAGACATGCCTTTATTCATTAGATTTATAATTTTAATCATTTCAATACATATACATTAATGAACTACCTGCTATGGGTAAAGCCATCTGCTAGATCACAAGGAGGATGATGAAGATGAGGAAGATGCCGTTTTAATCATGTTAAATGTACTATTTGATAAAGGGGACATGCCATATAACCAATAGATACTACAAAGAACATGTGACTTATTCAGGGTGATTACCCCCCTCACATGATAGAGTTAGATTTCAACTCCTCATTCTTTAAAGAAAAATCTTTGATATTTCTGAGATCAAAAAATAATGTCAGCCAATGCCCAGCCTTCTGAAAGATGCTCTGCTGAAAACATCACCATCGTAAACCAAGGCTTGCCAGCTGGCCAGAACTGGACAAATCTTCCAATTTCTTGGCATAAGCCTTGAGAATGTAGGGTCATCTCCTCGGGGTCCATTTTATTTATCTGCCAAAGTAATATAATACAAGTGTGAAGATGACAAAAGAACAAATATTGCACAAGGTCATAGGAGGTCAAATAAGAAAGAAAGAGGGAGGGTAAAAGGGAGGGAGAGGGAGAGATAGAGAGAGAGACAGACAAGGGAAGGGAGGGAGAGACAGGCAACATTTTCCAGTTATGAGAATATAAAATGGATTCACAGAAAAGGTAGCATTTGAACAATATCTTGAAGTTGGAGAGCCCAAGAATCAGGGACCAAAGGATCAGAGGGAAAGAGGGTGAAAGGGGACTCACATTGGTCTCAGCTCTTCCCAAATGGCTGCCTTGGATGGGTCTGACCCTTGCCACCTGCCCTATTACTGGACTATGTGAGCTTTTCTATCAGCCCTGCCTCCATTCTCTTACCTATTCTCTCCCCTAATTAGAGTGGACATTCTTTAATAGCAGAGCCTGGCTCGTTTTTACTCATTATCTGTAAGTGGATTCTGATCTGTTGTGTTCCTCGTGTTCTACAAAGTCACTGTGAACACTCACTTAGCAAATATTGAACCATTATTCCTAGGGAAGTACAGGGTTAGATTTCCCGTAGCCCCCAGTTCCAATATTTAATTTTACACTTTCCTAGTGAGTTTCCTCTTGTTTTTTTCTGGATCTACCATATTGTTGGTTCATTAACATTGAACTCATGGCCAACAGCACGGAGACACATGCTCGAGTGAAACTTATCTAATAGATATATTTCCATAGAGTATGTTCCAGTCTTGTACTTAGTAACACCAGATAGCACTTCAGCACTGTCCTTGGGGATCATTCTAAACAGAAAAACCATTAACGAGAAGTGCCAAATGCAAAAACATGGCAGTAAATAAACCAAAAGAAGCACACGTTTATAGTATGCAAGTTGACACAAGAAGGTGGAGTAACAACTCATTTAACTTCAGCTGGGAACATGAACCTGGGGCGACAAATTTTTTTACCATTCTGTTTGTATCCAGGAATGACAATAAAAATAACCCCAAGTAGTTTGGGGTTTACCAATAAATTTACAAACAAATAAAAATAGCTTACAAATAAATCCATGAATGTGTAAATATTGAACCCCAGAACATGGAGGATTTACAAATAAATGCATGAATGTGTAAATATTGAACCCAAGAACATGGAGGATTTACAAATAAATCCATGAATATGTAAATTTTGAACCCAAGAATATGTATTTCTATTTTCTCTCCAAGAAAGTTAGTAGCACTGGGATAATTTTCTAAATGAACTTCTCAAGGGAAATCGCATGAGTTGCTTAGTTTTGGGGCTTTTATTTTAAATTGGGTTTTTGTTTTAGCAGCTCCTTCTACGCTACCATAGGGCAATTCTCAGGGGAGTCATATAGTCTAAATTAATGACCGTGTCCCTCCCCTCGTTTTATAATTATTTCAGTACAAGAAGGCTCAGTTCTGATCAATGTAAAGACCTCATTGTATCTAGTTAATTAGGAAATTGAAGGAATAGATTTTGCCATTAGTTTGGGCAGTGCCAATTGACCTTGTGTGATTTTTCAGGATTGAATGTAAGCTTACACATTTGAGTACTTCTGGACACTTCCATCTTTAAATGGCTAACCGTTAGCATTTAGTCTGTGGAAGAGAAATGACTTGGAAATGCTGTTTTAATTTGCAATCAGAGAAGTTCCCGGAGAAAATGTATTTTCAAGTATCAAAGGACATACGGCTGACTCTGGATCAGATCTCTTCCTTAGCCCTTCGTATTCTGCTCAAGTTGACAATTCTCCGATGCCTCTGAAGCTAAGAGAATCTGTCATTCGAGTCTCTGGTATTGTTAAGTTGCCCCAGAAATTTCAGTAGTCATTGCAAGAAGCCACTGGATCAGGAGAGTCTGAAAGGGAGGGACTACAGAAATCATTTACTCCAGTTGTTACTGAAAAGCCAGTTTACATATAAGCAAGGTGATAGAGATTAGGAGTGACTTTCCCAATATCACACATGAATAAGTGTCAGTCATGTGGTAAATACCTAAATCTCTCTCTCTCTCTCTCTCTCTCTCTCTCTCTCTCTCTCTCTCTCTCTCTCTCTCTCTCTCTCTCTCTCTCTGTTTTTTCTCTCTTCATTCCCCCTTTTCTTTCTCCCTCTCACATTCTCTCTCTCCCTCTTTCTCCTTCCTCTCTCCCTCTCTGTCTCTCTCTCTCTGTATCTCTGTCTCCATCTCTTTCCTTCCCTCCCTCCCTACCTCTCTGTGTCTCTGTTTGTGTCTCTCTCTTCCTCTCTCTCTTTCTCCCCATTATTCATTTTTGGTTTCACCAAAACTTCCCCTATCTAAGAGCAATAAAAAGAACCTTTCCATGTAACAGAGTAAACAAACTAACAATTTGAAGATATCTGAGAGTGTGTTTATTATTTTACATCTCTGCTCCATTATCCTCCTGGCGAAAGGAGAGAAAATGCATTATCATCAGCCCTCCATCTTCCAGACTACTCATTGCATTGGGCAGAATTCTGAGGCATTTTAGTGCTGTTTCCCTCGTCATAATGTTTGCTTTGTTTATTATTCTCTTGCTTCTGCTTACGTCATTGGTATCCGATCATAAAGAACCTCCCCCAAGTCCCTGTATTCCTCTTATTCATCATCAGGCTGCAAAGAGATCTAAGTTTTGCAGATCAAATAACCAAGGCCTGATCTCTTGCGTCCAACTGGATTTTTATGTATTGGTTTTGCTTAAGGTGCGGTCCAGCTGCTTCAGAGCATCTTTATAACAGACTGTGTCCAGTCCCTCACTCCCCTTCGAGTACCCGCTTTGTTTCTGAGTTTGTCCAGGCTCTTTCCATTACCAGTTCTGTCCCTGTGGCAGAATTATAGGTAAGAAAACGGTGGGAGTGAAATGCTTGTTCCTCGAGTCTGCCCTCACAGGAGCGCATCCTTTCCTGCTTGGAACAGCTTTTAGGATGTAGAAAAGGTGAAGGAAGATGAGAATGAGATCTAAAACCGTACCAGGAGACTTCCCATCTTACCGCTGGCCATCTGGTTCAGGCCATTGAGGAAGGGGCGGCTAAGAACTGTCCAGGAATCCAGGACAGGGTAACCGGAGGCAGTGCTTAAGAGCCAGGCTGTTGGACAGTGGTCACTCACAGTCAGGCTTTTGTGATTAGGCTTTCAGGTCGGAGATGTCTCCCATTGGAGAAACGCCATCTGTCTCAGGGATGAAACACAGCATTTGAGTCCAACTCCTTTGGACTTGGTGCAATAGATGCGTACAGAAAAGTTCCGTCCAAATTCGCATTTAAAATGCTAGCAGAGCCTGTTTCCGACTTAGTTCTGTGATGACTCACTCTGAAAGGGGGTTTATTCCTTTTTTTAATATGTATCTTCTTTTTATTATTTATAATAATTTTATTTCCATATTAGTCACACTGCAGTTTATTCTTTCTCAAAGTCAATCATTGTCCCTTAAATTTCTTTGGGCAACTAGATGGCCCGGTGGATAGAGTCAGAGTCAGAAAGATGAGTTTTCCTGAGTTCAAATCAAGCTTCAGACACTTCTTAGCTGTGTGACCCTGAGCAAGTCACTCAGTCCTGTTCACCTCAGTTTCCTCATCTGTAAAAATGAACCGGAGAAGGAAGTGACGAACTACTTCAGTATCTTTGCCGAGGAAACCCCAGGTGGGTTCAGATTGGTTCCACCAGGACTATACTATAAAAATCGTCCATACTTTTCCTTCTAATAGGGAAGCCAGTAGGTGCCACAGTATACAGAGTGATTCAGATACTTCCTAGCTGTGAGATCTTGGGCAAGTCATCATAGCCGTCTGCCTCAGTTTACTCATCTGTAAAATGATCTGGAGAAGCAAATGGCAGAGCACTCCAGTATCTTTGCCAAGAAATTCCAAATGGGGTCGTGCAGAGTCAGACATGACTGACACACAACCCCACAACAATAACAAAATTAATGCTTCTCTTAATCTCGCTTTGTTTGTTTGTTGAATGAGGATGTTATCCTTGCCCTGTCAGATCCATGATTTTCCTGGGAGTTTCAAATTAGAAACTCTATGTGAGAGTGATCTGTAAACTTTAAAGTGGTCGCGGCAATTCTTCCAGATTTTAATCAGGGGATTTCTTCATGCTCTAGGATAAAGAAAGATATCGTGAGTTGAAAAGTTGTATTTCTTTCTTTAAGCCACACACACTTGCTAAATTAATATAACCAAAATATCGATGCAGAACCATATGTTGCGTGGAGGTAACATGGCCTAATTGTATTGAAATCGATACCGACCTAGCTTACAGTGGATAATGCTGACTGAATAGCTGTTTTCTCTTTTTGTTATGAGCAGTTTCATATTCTCCCAGCAAGGCAGCTTGGGACGTTCTCTGTTGCATTTGATAAGAACAAATTGGCACCAGGGGAAAGTCCGTGGCTTTGTTCAGCCCAACGGTTCAGCCTCCAATTGACGGGGAGAGTTGTACAAATTGTTTTCCTTCAGTTCAGAGACACTTATCAAGGCACAACAAGAAAAGTACTGCGGGATCCTTGCCAGGAAGACAAATCACTAACATAATACAGCACCAGGCCCTCGAGCATAATGAAATTGTTCCAATGTTGTGGCCCAGGAAGGAACAGAACTTTCAGCAGCAAATTACTTAACAAGGAACACCCAATAAAGCCATTTAGTGAAGCATTTCAAGGTGATGCTCCGTGGGGCCACGGCATCCTCTCAGCCTTTGACAGAGAGGGCAGAATCTCAGCCTGGGGCCTGGAAGAAAGATTGAGTAGCTCAAGGTCGATTAATCAGGAGGGATGACCTAGACATACATCTCGGGCTTCTTTACCTTGGAAGGGGAAGATTGTACTCTTGCCCTTCCCCTATCTGTACTAAACTCTTATTCCTTTCCTTTGTCCTAATATACTGGGAAATAAAGGAATTAAGAGTCAATAAGCCAATACAGTAGACATAACACTGTCTGAGACTCAGACAATCCAGATCTATCACTAACTAGTAGTGTGAACTTGGGGAAATAAGTTATTCTCTGCACTTCATGCTCCTTTATGTATGATGGATGGAGGGTTAATCTCTCTAAGACCCCTGTGAACTCTGGCCTCTACTGTAAGGTCAGACTTGTATAATTCTTATATTCTGTATTCTTAAGTCTCTTCCAGCTTCATATTCTTTGTTCATTCCAGCTCTAAGGTCAGACTTGTATAATTCTTACATTCTGTATTCTTAAGTCTCTTCCAGCTTCATATTCTTTGTTCATTCCAGCTCTGATATTCTAATTGCTAAAATCCTTCCTAGTGACAATAATTAATAGTAAGCATAATTACTTATCTTATAATAATAGCCAGGATATACATGTATGTATATATATATATATATTCTGCATATATATATGCATATCATATATGTATGTCCTGTATATATCCTATATATGCATTTAGACATATGTACATATTTGTATGGATGTATGTATATATAGAGACAGAGACAGAGAGTACCTCAATGTTTACAAATCATTTTACATTATGCTTATATTTCTTAGGATCGTAGCAATGAATTCCCCAAAAGAGTTCCCTCTCTGATAAAATCCACACCCACTGTCATGTACTTCTAGTAATCAAAAGTCTTCCTCTGATGTCTGAAAATGGCATGAATTGGGTTCCCGAACAGTATCATTGGAGAACAAGTTCCAGGAGGTCCTCCTCATCTGTAAATGTAAACTAGGACCAGCAATGGCTTCTGTTTAAGGACCATTCTAGTTGGGTTTGGATGGGCTTACCAGCACAAGTTTGGATATTACATTATCCTATATTTTGACCACAGCTACTCACAAAGACCAAATGGTGTTCCAAGGCATGAAGTGATTTCAATCTATACCATAAGTAAAATCATTAAATCAAAAAAGCAATTTTGGAGTGACTCTAGATCTTGAAACAGACAGTATCACCAATACTAGTCATATCAAAGAAAACATGGGGGATAACATGGTGGATGCACGTCATTACAGAATGACTCATCTGGAAAGGATCTGAGTTTTGAGTTTGCCTGGTCTTAACCCATCCTTTCCCATCTTACTGGGTCAAAAAAATTGATTAACAAAGTTGAGGCATTGTGTACAAGGGGATTTATCACTCTCAGACTGCTCAATACAAGTGAGTTCAGTGCATTATTATTAAAGGCAAAGCTGAGACGAGAACCCAGGTCTCCAAGGTCCAATTCATGAATTTTTTGAATTATTGGAGACAAGCATAAGATCAATTTAATTTGAATGGTAGTAGACAATACCCTTCCCGTAGCGTAGCAGAGACTGTATTTCATTTGCAACATGCCATATTCATGGAACTAGAAGCCATTTGGATTTTTTTTCTCCATCAGACTCTTCTTAGCCTCCCTTAAACAACCTTTGCATTCATGTAATTGCCATCATCATTTGCATATTCGTGTACACAGGTGCTACAATAATGACTTCCTGTTGCGACTAGATAGCGCAGCTGCTGAAGAACACATTCAGTCTTGAAGTTTCCAAAATGTTAACTTATTGAAATTACTAACAAGCTACTTGATGGTCTGAGGGACCCATTAATCTCTCTTATTCTCTTCTAAATACTGCTGGCTACATAATGTATGATCATCATGGATGGGGGATCATTACAGCAGCTTAGCCTCCAATGGCTTCTCCAATCGGGAAGGTAAGAGACGCGCACAAACCAAAGCTGATCATGGCGGCTCTCGGGCGGCCGCACGTCACTACTCCATTGTTTGCCTTTCAATAGCAGCGTCTCTGTTTGGCAAAAACCATTGCTAAACCTGAATGCTAATCTGAGGGATTCATTCTCTTTGGGCAAAAGGTTTCAAATGCCAGCAATCTCAAAATGCAACCCGTCTAGATGATGGGATTTAGACAATAGATTTCAGGCTTCTAAGAACAGACAGAAGTTGGGGTGAGAACGTCATGCCGGACTCATTTTCAAAGTAGACTCCCTGCATCCTAATAACTTTATCACATTTCTGAATCTCGTCAGATTTTAAGGATGGACTTCGGAGAAAGTAATACCAGCCAACAGTGGAACAGTGAGCTCCCCATCACTTTTAGTCCCTCAATTGATCATGTAGCCACATGGAGTAGTGGAGACATGTATTCTGAACCAGTAAGAGCTAGGTTTGATTCCCACATTAGTTCCTTAATAAGTAGTCACTCTTTCGAAGGCTCATTTCCCTAGTCTTCAAAATAGAAACAATAATAGCCTCTGCCTTATGAAGGTAACATAAGGGTCAGAAGGAAAATATTCATACATATGTGTCTGTATGCATTAAATGTATATCTATCTATCTGTAAATGAGAGAGACAAAGACAGAGACAGAGAGACAATGGGGGGGGAAGAGGTATTTGTATGTGTGATAGAATTGCACTAAGATTTTTAGAAATATATGTGCATATATTTATATATCCATATATTTGTGTATGTGCGTGTATAGAAAGATAAGTATAGGTATACTTTACAAACCTTAAAGCCTTGCCTAGAATTGATGTTTCTTTATTACTGTCGTCAGTGGATTTTAGAGCTGATGTGGACTTTAGAAATCATCCCTCCCAATAACTTCATTTTAAAGATAAGGAAACTGAGGATAGAGAAGTTCTGTCTTGGTTGTTGAATCATTTTTAATCCTGTCTGATTCTGTGACCTATTTGGGGGTTTCTTGGCAGAGATACTGGAGTGTTTTGCCATTTCCTTTTCCAGCTCATTTTATAGATGAGGAAACTGAGGCAAATGGAGTGAAGTGATCTGGGCTCACACAGTTAAGATGTGTCTGGAGCCATATTGGAACTCAGGGAAAGAGTCTTCCGGATTCCAAGCTCCACTATGACACTAGGTGGCCCAGGTGATTTATTGAAGGCCAAACAGATAGGAGTCAAATGACCCTTTGTAGGGGATCACATAAAAAGGCTTCTTTCGTTGGCCGGGTATTTGGGGTGACTCACCCCCCCTCAGGATTCTGTTGTTCTCCAAATCCTAGGTGTGAAGGCCCCCTGGAGAATTTGCAGCAATGAACAGCAATCATTTCAAAGAAAGAATCATTTTCCTAAGGCAGAGTTGGAGGGGACATCAGTGGTCATGGAGGTGTGAGAACAAATGTGTGGATCATTATGAAGTTTTATCAAAATAACATGAGTTTTAAAGCTGATGAGCTATTCCCAGAACTCTTTGAGGAGTAATTCCAAAACTCTCCCAGGAGTGGCAGGGAAATAATGGGAAACCAGAAGCGCAAAATTGAAAAGGATAAACAAAGCCAACCCTGGAATATAATATGGACAGCTTCCTCAGGAGCAGGCTCATCCTGGGAGATGATCTGAATATTCCAAGACTTGATAAGTAGAGGGGGAGCAGGAGCCAGTTTGCATACAATCCATCTTATTAAAGTCTGACCACATCCTAAAGAAGACAAAGCACTGTGTGATAATGGGACTCAATCCACGAGCATCTCCTCAGAATAATCAGCAGCAGCAGGGGCTGCATGTACGTTTGGCCATATGGTGCACACACAGAGGGCTCTGAATACTCCTGACCCCCCCCCAAAAAAAAAAAAAACAGAAGCAAATGCCTTTGGCTGTGAGCCAAACAAATCGAGGATTTTCCTTTTCTTTTGGAAGCTACTTTAGCTTATGAAGGTTTTTAACCTTTCAATAGCTGATGAACTACTATGAAGATGTGTGATTAGAGCAGTATGGCTTGGATTCAGGGACGTGCTTAAGTCAGCTCAAATCAGTTCTGCGTGGCCATGTAAACCTCAGAAATAGACAAATGGATAGATAAGAGTGGAATTGCTGATTATTTAGATTAAAGAAAGTGCTAGAGAAAAGCAGATTAAACTGAAAAGTCTGCCCGGAACTCAATATTTTGCTTTTTTTTTTTTTTAAATTTTATTTTATTTGCATAACATATGTGTGGGTAATTCTTCAACAATAACCCTTACATAGCTTTCCGTTACAAATTTTTCCCCCCAACTTCCCCACCCCTTCCCTAGATGGCAGGATATCCACTACATGTTAATTATGTTAAAATATTGGCAAATCGAATATATGTATACATATTTCCAAACTTATCATTGTTCTGCAAGAAAAATCTTATCTACAAAAACGATATATCAGATAAAGGAAACACAATGTAAGCAAACATCAATCAAGGAGTATGAGAATGTTATGTTTTGGTCCACATTTCGCATCCCTCTCTCTGGGTGTATATGGCTTTCTTCAGTGAACAATTGGAGGTGGTTTGAAACATATCATTGTTGAAGAGAGCCATGTCCATCAGAATTAATTGTCATATAGTACTGTTGTTGCAGTGTATAATGATCTCCTGGTTCTGCTCATTTCACTCAGCATCAGTTCATGTAAGTCTCTCCAGGCCTCTCTGAAATCATCTTGCTGGTCATTTCTTACAGAACAATAATATTCCATAATGTTCATATACCATAATTTATTCAGCCATTCTCCAATTGAAGGGCATCTATTCAATTTCCAGTTTCTAGCCACTACAAAAAGGGCTGCCACAAACATTTTTGCACATGTGGGGCCCTTTCCCTCCTTTAAAATCTCTTTGGGTTATAGGCCCAATAGAAATGCTGCTGGGTCAAAGGGTATGCACAGTTTGATAACTTTTTGAGCATAGCTCCAAATTGTTCTCCAGAATGGCTGTATCCGTTCACAGCTCCACTAACAATGCATCAGTGTCCCAGCCCTCCCACAACCCCTCCAACATTCATCATTAACTTTTCCTGTCATTTTAGCCAATCTGACAGGTGTGAAGTGGTACCTCAGGGTTGTCTTGATTTGCATTTCTCTGATCAACAGTGATTTGGAGCACCTTTTCATATGACTATAAATAGTTTTAATTTCATCCTCTGAAAATTGTCTGTTCATATCCTTTGACCATTTATTGATTGGAGAATGGCTTGAATTTTTATAAATATGAGACAGTTCTCTATATATTTTTGAGATGAGACCTTTATCAGAACCCTTGAATGTAAAGATGATTTCCCAATTTATTACTTCCCTCCTAATCTTGTCTGCATTGATTTTGTTTGTACAAAAACTTTTTAACTTAATATAGTCAAAGTTATCTATCTGGTTTTCAATTAAGAGTTCCAGTTCTTCTTTGGACATAAATTTATTCCATCTCCAAAGGTCTGAGAGGTGAACTATATTACATTCCTCTAATTTACTTATAGTATCACTCTTTATATCCAGATCATGAACCCATTTAGATCTTATCTTGGTATGTGGTGTTAGATGTGGGTCAAGCCCTAATTTCTTCCACACTAGTTTCCAGTTTTCCCAGCAGTTTTTGTCAAATAGTGAATACTTATCCCAAAAGCTGGGGTCTTTGGGTTTATCAAAAACCAAATTGCTATAGTTATTGCCTAGTTTGTCTTGTGATTCTATCCTATTCCACTGATCGACTACTCTATTTCTTAGCCAGTACCAAATGGTTTTGATGACCGCTGCTTTATAATATAGTTTTAGATCTGGTACAGCAAGTCCACCATCGTCAGCCTTTTTTTTCATTAATCCCCTTGAAATTCTTGACCTTTTGTTTTTCCAAATGAACTTTGCTACTATTTTTTCTAGATCTGTAAGATAATTTCTTGGGAGTTTGATTGGTATGGCACTAAATAAGTAAATTAGTTTGGGGAGTATTGTCATTTTTATTATATTCGCTCGTCCTACCCATGAGCATTTTAAGTTTTTCCAATTGACTAGGTCTGATTTGATTTGTGTGGAAAGTGTTTTGTAATTTAGTTTATATAGTTCCTGACTATCCCTTGGCAGATAAATTCCCAAATATTTTATACTATCAACAGTTATTTTGAATGGAATTTCTTTTTGTATCTCTTGCTGCTGAACTTTATTGGTAATATATAAAAATGCTGATGATTTATGTGGATTTATTTTGTATCCTGCCACTTTGCTAAAGTTGTGAATTGTTTCTAGTAGTTTTTTAGTTGAGTCTCTAGGGTTCTCTAAGTATACCATCATGTCATCTGCAAAGAGTGATAATTTGGTTTCTTCACTACCTACTCTGATTCCTTTTATCTCTTTTTCTTCTCTTATTGCTGAAGCTAACATTTCTAATACAATATTAAATAGTAATGGTGACAGTGGGCAGCCTTGTTTCACTCCTGATCTTATTGGGAATGGTTCTAGTTTGACTCCATTACATATGATGCTTGCTGAAGGTTTTAAGTAGATACTACTAATCATTTTAAGGAAAAGCCCATTTATTCCTATACTCTCCAGTGTTTTTAATAGGAATGGGTGTTGGATTTTATCAAAGGCTTTTTCTGCATCTATGGAGATAATCATATGGTTTTTATTAATTTGGTTATTAATATAATTGATTATGCTAATAGTTTTCCTAATATTGAACCAGCCCTGCATTCCTGGTATAAATCCTACTTGGTCATGATGTATTATCCTGGGGATGACTTTCTGTAATCTTGTTGCTAAAATCTTATTTAAAATTTTTGCATCAATATTCATTAGGGAAATGGGTCTATAGTTTTCTTTCTCAGTTTTCTCCCTACCTGGTTTAGCTATCAGCACCATATCTGTGTCATAGAAGGAATTTGGTAGTACACCTTCTTTCCCTATTTTTTCGAATAGTTTATATAGTATTGGGATTAATTGTTCTTTGAATGTTTGGTAAAATTCACATGTAAATCCATCTGGTCCTGGAGATTTTTTCTTAGGGAGTTGATTAATAGCTTGTTCTATTTCTTTTTCCGAAATAGGGCTATTTAAAAAATTTATTTCCTCTTCTGTTAATCTGGGCAATCTATATTTTTGTAGATATTCCTCCATTTCATTTACATTATCAAATTTATTGGCATAAAGTTGGGCAAAGAAACTTCTAATTATTACTCTAATTTCCTCTTCATTGGAGGAAAGTTCTTCCTTATCATTTTTGAGACTAATAATTTGATTTTCCTCTTTCCTTTTTCTAATCAAATTAACTAAAGGCTTATCTATTTTGTTGGTTTTTTCATAAAACCAACTCTTACTTTTATTTATTAATTCAATAGTTTTCTTATTTTCAATTTTATTGATCTCCCCTTTAATTTTCAGAATTTCCAATTTGGTATTTAATTGAGGGTTTGTAATTTGGTCTTTTTCTAGCTTTTTTAATTGTAAGCCCAGTTCATTAATCTTCTCCTTCTCTGTTTTACGCAAGTAAGCATCTAGAGATATAAAATTACCCCTTATAACTGCTTTAGCCGAGTCCCACAAATTTTGGTATGTTGTCTCATTGTTGTCATTCTCCTGGATGAAATTTTCGATTGTGTCTGTAATTTGCTCTTTCACCCATTTGTTCTTCAGGATTAGATTATTTAATTTCCAAATAACTTGTGGTCTATTTTCTCCTGGCCTTATATTACATGTGAGTTTTATTGCATCATGATCTGAGAAGGATGCATTTACTATTTCTGCTTTTCTGCATTTGATTTTGAGGGTTTTGTGCCCTAACACATGATCAATTTTTGTATAAGTTCCATGAACCCCTGAGAAAAAAGTATACTCCCTTCTATCACCATTCAATTTCCTCCAGAGATCTATCATACCTAACTTTTCTAGCCTTTTGTTAACCTCCCTAACTTCTTTCTTATTTATTTTGGAATTTGATTTATCTAATTCTGAGAGAGCAAGGTTGAGATCTCCCACTAGTATAGTATTACTGTCTATTTCTCCTTGCATCTCTCTTAACTTTTCCTCTAGGAATTTGGATGCTATACCACTTGGTGCATATATGTTAAGTATTGATACTGCTTCATTGTCTATGGAACCCTTTAGTAAAATGTAGTTTCCTTCCTTATCTCTTTTAATTAGATCTATTTTTGTTTTTACTTGATCCGAGATAAGGATTGCTACCCCTGCCTTTCTTTGTTCACCTGAAGCATAGAAGATTCTGCTCCAGCCCTTTACCTTCACTCTGTATGTATCTCTATGTTTTAGATGTGTTTCTTGTAAACAACATATTGTAGGATTCTGGCTTTTAATCCAGTCTGCTACCCGCTTCCGTTTTATGGGAGAGTTCATCCCATTCACATTCACAGTTAAAATAACTATATCTGTATTCCCTGCCATCTTATTTACCCAGAGTTATGATTATCTCTTCCCTTTCCCCTCTCTCCCTTCCCCCTCCCCAGTACTTTGCTCTTGATGACCACCTCCCACCAATAATCCTCCTCCCTTTATAGTCACTCCCTCCCCTTTATACCTTTCCCCTAATCCTTCTATTAGTTTATCCCTTTCCTTTTCTCCCCTCCCTCCTACCTTCCCACAAGGAGGGTCAGTGCTTTCTTTGAAGCCAAATGTGTCTGATATACTCTCTTAGAGTCCAATCTAATGAGAGTAAAGTTTACACAATACTCATCACCCTCCCTTCTTTCCCTCAATTATATTAGATCTTCTATGTCTCTTTATGAGATTTTGCCTTATTTTACCTTCTTTATTTTTACTTTATTTTGCCTCCTTTTCTCTCCTCCCCCTTTTTCTTTTTCAGTATGGTATCCCTTCCACCTCTATTTTCTTTTCCATGATTATCAAAGAAAAATCAAATTATACTGCCATTCTTTAAAGGATACCTATAGTAGGAATATAGTTCTCAAGAGATTTCCTTTTTACCTTTTTATGTTTCTCTCGAGTTCTCTATTTGGAGGTCAAATTTTTTTTTCAGATCAGGTCTTTTCATTAGAAATAGGTGAAATTCTCCTGTATCATTGAATGACCATCTTCTTCCCTGGAAGATGATGCTCATTCTAGCTGGATAACTTATTCTTGGCTGTAATCCGAGTTCTTTTGCCTTTCGGAATATCTGGTTCCAGGCCCTTCGATCCTTCAATGTGGAAGCTGACAGATCCTGTGTAATTCTAATGACAGTTCCTCGGTATTTGAACTGTTTCTTTCTAGCTGCTTGCAATATCTTTTCCTTGGTGCGATAGTCCTGAAATTTGGCCACGATATTCCTTGGGGTTTTAATTTTGGGGTCTCTTTCTGGAGGTGATCGGTGAATTCTTTCAATGCCAATTTTGCCTTCTGATTCTAAAACATCAGGGCAATTCTCTTTCATGATTTCCTGGAAGATAGCATCCAGGTTCTTTTTTTCATCGTGGCTTTCAGGGAGTCCGATAATCCTTAAATTGTCTCTCCTGGATCTGTTTTCCAAGTCAGTTGTTTTTCCTAGGAGATATTTCATATTTTCTTCTATTTTTTCATTTTTTTTGTTTTTGTTTAACTGATTCTTGAAGTCTTATTGAGTCATTTACTTCTATTTGTTCAATTTTAATTTTTAAAGTATTATTTCCTTCAGTTATTTTTTTTAGCTCCTTTTGTAGCTGGCCAATTGAATTTCTGGATTCAATGCATTCTTTTTCCATTTTGCCAGCTTTATTTTTCAGTGAATTGTTGTCTTTTTCCAATTCACCAATTTTGTTTTTCAGTGAATTGTTGTCTTTTTCCAATTCACCAATTTTGATTTTCAGTTCACCATTTTTATTTTCCAGTGAATTGGTGATTTTTTCCAATTCACCAATTTTGTTTTTCAGTGAACTGTTTTCTTTTTCCAATTCACCAGTCCTGTCCAGTTTTTGATATTTCTGTTGCCCTGATCTCAATTTATTTCCCCATTCTTCTTCTAGCTCTCTTTTGAGATTCTTAATGCAATCATCCAGGTAAGCCTTCTGAAAGGGAGACCAACTTAAGTCTGCCTTTGTGGCTTCATCTGGGATTGTTTTCATAATGTCAGGATCTGGGGACTGTTCTATTTTTTCTCCGTAAAAGCTTTCTATGGTGAGAGCTCTCTTCTGCTTCTTGCTCATGATTTAAAGTTGGGATATTGGTCAAAACCAGAGAAAACTGCAACGATTTGTATTTGCCCTGGGGCAGTTTGCCGAGTTGACTTCCGGTCTGAGGCTGGTCGGGCTAGATTCGCACTAGGACCACGTTTTCAGCTGGTCTGGATCCACCCTTTTCCAAAGGCAGATTGCCAAAGCACCTGCCCGCAAGCAGAGCAAAGTGGCCCAGGCGTCTCCCAGGGGCTTCCTGGGTGCCCAAAATCCGCCCCTCTATCTCAGCCCTGACTTCCGCCCCGGCTGGAGTCTGATTGCGACCAGCGGCCGATTTCCCCTGAGGCTAACCTTCTCCGGAGTTCTTTCACTGTAGATCTTTGATGGAAGTGCGTTGTAGTCCGAATGCTTGGAGGTGCTCTCACTTAGAAACCAGTTGGAAGGCTTACTTTGTCTGAGTTTGAGGGAATGTCCCGGGAGTTCACAGAGAAAGCTGTCTGCAGTTCGCCATCTTCGGAACTCAATATTTTGAAGAGCTAGTTAAATATAAACCAGCCCATCCCTGGATCTTGAAGTAGAAAGAGAAATGAACTGGAAATTGTGCGCTTGGGATCCAGACTTAGGTCTTGCTTTATGTGATCACAAGCAAGCTTCTCTTGGACTCTGTTTCTCCATACGTAAAATGGTGTGTTCTGAATCCTGCCAACTCTAGGAATCTATGATTAATCCCAGATTCAGGAAAAAAAAAAAAAAACATGTATTTGATCATGCTACTTTCCTCCTCAAACATCTTCAGGGACACCGTATTGCTTTTAAGGGAAAGGACAAAATCCCCAACTTAGCATTACGAGCTCTTCTGGATCAGCCTGCATCTCCCTCTCTAGCCTGGGTTAATATCCCACACTCTGCATTTCAATGAAAAGGGTCTTGCTATATATGACCAGAATTCACATGGAAACAGCCTTTAGTTTTGCAAAGTACTTTACCTACGTTCTTCTGATTACATTTGATAATATATAAAGCAGGAGAGTCCAGCCTACCTTTCCAACCTCCTCCTCTAGTAATCCCCTTCATCACTTTACATTCTTTACATGGGGTGCCCCCCCTCCCATCCCTTTGCTCCCCAGTGATTGCCTATTGGCCCAACCTCTCCACACTTCTCCTTATCTCCATTTTTAGAAGCCACACCTTCCTTCAGGAAGCACAACTTGTGCTCTATCTGAAGCCTCATAAGATACCCCCAGACTTTCTCTCTTCCATCCTCTTGAGGTCACTCGGTATTATATCAATTGTATTTTCTAATATGCATCTGTAAACATGTAGATATACTTAGGTGTGTGTGTATATACCCACACATACATACATGCATTTTTGTGTATCTTGTTGTCTGTCACCTTCTAAGAGGACCAAAATGACATCACTGTGTTAGAGTTGGAGTGATGGCGTGTCCAACTGTGGCTGATCAGATCAATACAAGCTCGACATGTTCTGCTCCAGATTGGACACAAATAGTCCCTGTGAACATTTGGGGTAGCTTTTGTGTATCCATATGGATCATCTTCCCCCACCTCAGTAACCTCCTTAACTCATTCTTGAATGTGTGTTGATTATTGGAATTGAATCCTAAAACTCTTGGGGGCAGTACCATTTTACCTTTTTCTGTTTGGGACAAAGTTTAATTCAGTGTCAGTAATCACTAACATTAGAGATTTCTTTTTGTTTTGTTTTGTTTTTTCCTTTGAGTCTGATAGATTGGATGAGTTCATTCATATTGCTACAGGAGGGATCTATCAACTCTTTCCCTAAAGCCAAATGGAAGAGCCTTGAATTGGAAAACTCTCGATTTCTTTTGCATTTCTAGTCCTAGTGAATTAGAGAACAAATGTCTCCTATTTGACACATTCTTTCCCAAGACCAGTTCTACAACCAGTGATATCTAACGCAATGATCCCGCTAGCATTTGACCCTTCATTTTTACTCTAGTTCTAATAGAGGCCTTCATCACCTCTCACTCAGATATTTAAATATTTCCTTTTACTTTGAGTTTCTCCACCTCTCCAGTGCATCCTTTATACAATTAAAAAAATCCTAATAAACAGGTATAAAATCATGTCACTTCCCTGTTCACAGTGTTTCAGTGACTATATTGACCACAGAATAAAATAAAAATTCTCCAGATTGAAATTTTAGGTCTTCTATATTTTAGTTTCAATCTTCCTTTCCAGCTAACTTTTATATTATTAACATTATTATATTTATATATTGTATATATTTATATTATATAATTATATTATTATTTTATATTATTAAGAACCATCCACACATATGCTCTCATATTCAGTCTTTAGGGTATTTTGTACTACTCCATGAACCATCTGTTCATTTTAAAAGGCTGTTGAGGGCTCAGAATTGTATAAATCATGTGACTTATAAGCAAGACTTCTGTCATCACAGTCCCTGAAATAATGTTATTATAGCCATGGGGATCAACATTTGGATGCTTCATTCATTAAACTCATGCCTTGAAGTAACACGGGGTGCTCAGTTTCCAGCAAACCTCAGAACCCACTCTCTGTATCTTCCCCAAAGTTCCAAAGACCTACTGAACATCTAACACGTACCCTTAAATTGCCCAGAGATTCCCACCTGAACGTGCCTTAGACAACAAGATGTTGATTCACAGTCCCACTATGTATGCACTCGTGGTCAATAATCATTCTACATAAAACAATAAGCACCCTGGTCTGCTTTCAGTCCTGTCTGTGCCCCTCCATATGTCTATCAGGGATAATTTGCAGGGTGTGATCATTCATGAGCAGGAAGCACTCCTAAAGGGAGCATCCCACGGAGCTGCATAAAGGTGGATTTCTAGTTATAATTAGTTCATAGTTGTTTCCCCCAGGGGATAATAGATCTAAGGATTGAAAGCAGACATAAGAGATCTGTTCTATCCCCCACTTCAGGCAGAATTGCTACAAAATGATCCAAGATGGCAAAAAAAAATTGGCCTTTTCTTCAAAATCTTCCAGTGATGGGAAGTTTTCAGGATCCTGATGGTCTTGTCTCTGTCCAAATGTCGGTAATGATATAATGGACTGGTTGAAGGTTTGAGGTTTTGGGGTATTTGGACCCTCATTCAATAGAAAGGCGTGCCAGATAATGTCAACAGTAAATAGCCTAGTTATAAGATAATTAATTAATCAGTTGATAAACAGGATTCTAATTCAATATACAGAAACAAACGAGCGAACAACTTGAAGTAATTAAGACTCTCTCCAACTTAAAATGAGCTGCCTCAGAATAGGATCCTGTCGACTTCAGAGGTACCTTGGAGAGTTCGTATTTCCTTAGTCTAAATAGAGAGGACCTAGAATGTACATAAAGTTCTGGGACAATTATGAGTTTTCCGAGCACCACAGGGAGACTTGGGAAATTCACAGAAGTCAGAGAAAGCCTGGACCACCAACTGACAATTGGCTGTATTCAAGGTATATTTCAATGTGTCCTCAAGCAAGTTGGCATCTCACCAAAGTCCTTGTGTCCTTTAAAAGGTTCAAGTTTTTATCCTCTTTGCCTAATCCCTGGCACCTGACCTTACAGGAACCAGTGGATTCAGCCCAGTCATACTACGATTTTGCGCATAAAACTTATGTTGGGTTCTGGACTGAGGACCCTGATACTAACTAGCTCCACTTCAGCTAGCACCACTGGACAGCTGTTCCAGATGCGACAAAGAATTCCTGCATCCTCAGCAGTCCCGTTGTCTCATAAAGCTTTAAACTTCCCCTGGGATTCAGTATGTTTCTGGGGAAAACACGGATGTGTCTTTCTGAGCTATTTCTAAAAATAACAAGGAGAAGGAGGAGAAGCAAGAGAAGATGTGGACAAGGATGAAGAGGAAATAAAGCTAATAATGTCGGTTTTAATTCACAAACATTCTGAAAGCGGGATCATGATATAGTGCAGAAAACATTGGTCCAGAGATCAGCTGATCGGAATTCTCCTCCTGGACCTTGGCCTAGGTCATCATGGGAAAGTCATTTTACTCCTTGAGGACTTGGCTATGAAATCAATGGCTTGCACTGAATACTTCACTTTGCCCAAAGTCCCAGCCATAATCCTATTTTCCACAAGAACCTCGTGCTTCATAATTGCCTGTCCTTTTTTTCTTTCTCCCCCTAGCAAAATCAAGGTCTCTTACCATAACCATCTCCAGTCATCCTGATTTATATCTGGCCATGGGGCCCAGATAGCTCCCGAGGAGAGAGTGAGGTAGGTGACCTTGCCCAGAACTCCCTCATGCAATCCAGCACATTTGCCTGTCATGGCACCTCTTTGAGGAGGAAGGACAAGCAGCAACAGCAAGAAAAACTCCAGTTCCCTATGGGAACACTGACCTTTAAAAAGAAAAACAATCAAACACACATATACTCTTATATTGAATTAATCCAATGAACGAATGAATAATGATCTTATTCCTTGCCAGTTCTACAGCGGTATGGCTTATTAGGATGAATTTTCTCCAACTAGTATGATTTTATGTCATTTAAGGAGATGTTGGGAAAAGTTTGATGACATTTTCTTAGAGTAGAGTGAATGTTGGGGTGGGAGAAAGCAAGTTCCTTAAGACCTTAACACTCAACAGATCTGGCTATTCTTGCCCTATTCATATCAATAATTTGGAACTGAAAGAGGCCAAGGAGGCTAACCCCTTTATTTTACAATTTAGGGAACCAAGGCTCAGTGAGATTAACTAATTTGTACAAGGTCACATAGTCCTTAAGTGAAAGACTTTGAACGTGGGTCTGGTTTCAAAGCCAGTGACTGTTCTTACTGTTCCACGGGCTTCTAGCCAGAGATCTGCTTGTCTGATTTAAACTTCCTAATGAAGAATTACAATCACTGTACCAGGAACACAGTTAGTCTGCCCCAAACCAAATCCCATTCCTGTTCCCTGCTGGCTCCCTTACCACCAGCAGATGGATGCAATTGATGTCATAGGAAACCAGAATGAGAGAGCACTTATTGCACAGATAATGTAGGTCCCTGCGCAAATTGTTCTTTATAAATAATAGTAATAATAAGTTTTATGCAGATAGATAGTGCATTAAAGTTTTCAGAGATTTACAGAGATTATCTCATCTTGTTTTCACAAACTTTAGGAGTTAGATGCTATTATTATTATTCTCAATTTTAGATGAGTTAACTGAGGCAGCCAGAGGTTGAGTGACTGATACAAGTTCACATAGCTAGTGTGTATCTGAGACTGGGATTTGAACTCAGGCTCTAGGCCCATAATGCATCATCTATTTGCCCACGAATCCCACCCAAACTGGACCATTAGTTGTTTCCTGGCCTTGTTCTTCAATCTTCCATTTCCACTGAATTATCCTTCATTCCTGGAACAGAATCTCTTTATCCTCATCTGTGGTAATGATTCTATTTTTTCACATCTTGGTTCACATCCCCTCTACTGTAAAGTCTTCACTGATCTTCCTAGAGAAAAGTGATCTTAATGCGCCCTAAATTTTCTTGTATTTTGATGGTGCCAATTCCAAATAGATTTTATTCTCAAGGACAATAGCTTGTTTTTCACTTGTTTACAATACTTATAAAGTATGACGCTGTTCCCTTCTCTCCCTGTGCACACATTCAAGTAATCAGAAGACTCAGATTTACACAGGAATTTACATGCTACTTTTCAGCCGCTTCTGCCTTAGCTACACATTTCAGCTCTCCAACTTTTGCTCTTCAGTGGGGGGCCCTAGAAGGCCCAAGTCTGGATGGGGCTGCTCCTCCCCTTCCAAAGCCAGAGGCCAGACTTTCTGGTGCTTTTCTACCCTCTGGCCCAGCTCAGGAATGATGGGTTTGCAGAGCTGCTCCAGTTCTTTCTGCTGATGTTTGAGGTCTTCCTTCTCAGAAGACCGGTTCTTGATTGCTTCATTACATTTGTCAAGGACCTTCTGTTTGTCTTCATCACCAGTTTGTCTTGCACTTGTCATCTTCTCGCCCTCGTGCTGAATGCATAAGATCAGGAGAATTCTTGGATGGCTCCTTGTCACTCTGCTTCTAATCCTCAGCTTTTCCTGTACCGTACACTTAATGTCTCTCTGCTCAGACAGCCTTTGTCATGGGAGGATGATCCTGTTCTCCTTGCCCGTGCTCCTACCCACAGCAGAAAGATTGAATGTGAACAAGGATCTCCTCTTTCCCATGTTGGAAGGTTGGTACCAAAGTCAATGCCAACTGGGAGTCCCTTGGATCCGGTTGCTGGGGAGTCAGAGGTGGTCGCTGACTGCTGGGAAGAGCCAAGGGCTGCTGCTGCTGCTACTGCACTGAGTAGCTCCTCCAAATTTCTTAAAGCACTTTGTCTACTTCTTTTGTTCCTCTTTCATTCTATTGTTTATTGTATTTCCATTATCATATTTGTGAATAGAATTATTTTAGTAACAAAAATAATAGATGATAACAATAATAATGATAACTGGAGCTTAGTGGATAGAGAGATGGCTTCTAGGCCAAGGAGAACTGTGTTAAATTCCTCCCTCTGAGTGATTGTGTGTATATCTAGATAGATAGATAGTAGATAGATGGTAGATAGATTAGATAAGGAGGATAGATAGATAGAGATCGATGGATGGATGGATTATAGATAGATAAGGATGATAGATAGATGACAAGTAGATAGACAGATTAGATGAAAGATAGATAGATACATATATAAATGGATGATAGATGGTTAAATAGGTGATAGATAGAGATAGATGATAGATAAGGATGACAGGTATACACACATATGTACTGGCTGCATAAGTCCCTTAAGCTCTGGGTCGCCCAAAAAATTCCCTAAGACTGTTGGCGGGATGTCCAACACCTGCCCCGCTGTAATCAAGCCCTGACCCTTATCCCTCATAATAACATAATAATAATAATAAAGCATAATAATGAGGACTGACTGAGAGAGTCCTTTAAAGAATTATCTAAGGATCCTGCCAACACTCCCTTAAGGCAGGCCCTCGGAGTACGGCCCTGCTTTTTTCAGATGAGGAAGTTGAGGCTGGGGAAGCCGAGCAGCCCCCTGCAGCAGACGTGGGCCTCCCTGCCAAACTGGGCCCAGGCCTCCCCATCCCCCTTCCTGTCCCCAAGGTTTCCTCAGAAGCTGTCTTTTCATGTAAGGGGAAAACAAAAACAAAACAGAACAAAATCTTTACCTTTTTTGGAAATAAAGCCCCTACTATGTGCTAAGTTCTATACCAGCCAATTAATAAACAATGATTAAGATCTTACTAACTGCTGAGCTAAGTAGGTAGCTAGGTGAAGTGAATGGAGGCTTGGTATCAGAAAGACTGAATTCAAAGCTGACCCCAGGCACTTACTGGCTCTGTGACTCTGGGCAGGTCACTTTACCCTGTGTACCTCAGTTTCCTCATTTGTAAAATGAGCTGGAGGAAAAAAAAATGACCAATCTCCCCAGTATCTCTGCCAAAGAGACCCCAAATGGGGTCAGGAAGAGTCAGAAGGACTGAAAAGGACTAAACAACAACAAAAAAGTCCTAAGCATTGAGAAAACAAAGGGAAACTCAGTCTCTGCCCCCAAGAAGTTTGGATTCTGGTAGGGAATTCCACATGCAAATGAGTGTGTCCATACAGAACATGACCATAGTCAGAGAGTCCCATTAATATAGAACATTTCTAAAGTTATCCCTATCTGTGGAGAATGGGCGCATATAATAGGTTTAGAGGGGAAAGGCATCTCGAGGAGGAGGTGGAGGATGGGCTAAGGGAGGTTTCCTGCAGAAAGAAGGTGGGACCTGAGTGGAATCTGGAAGGAAGGCAGGACAGCTGAGTGGAAGGCGTGAGAGGGGAGATCATCTCAGGACAAGGTCACTGGGGAGACTGGCCATTGTGTGTCACAAAGAGCAGATACTTAGTGTAGCAGGATCATGGGAGAAGAATTAAATACTGTAAGGTATAAGAAACTGAGCTGCTGGCTGGAACAAAGAAGCCTTAACAGCAGTTGATTTTGGAAGTGTCACCTCATGAGATCCTGACACTATCCCGTGACAGGTAGCACAATGAGCTTCTTTTTTCGGACAAAAGCGGAAAAAGACTTCCAGGAGGCTTCAGTGATTCCCCCTAAGATTACTGCGTCAGTGGTGGGACTTGGCTCTGGTCATTAGAACATCACGTTGGCAGATCTGCAATCTCTATGCCTACATTCAAGCTGGGGGAAAATGGCTACAGGTGAAAGGATAACTAATGATACTGGTGCACACGGGAAAAACGGTCCGACTGGTCCAAGTGGAGATTGAAGGAAAACAGGCTGAATGTCTCTCAGGTTGGTTTGCTAGCCGAAGTTGCAATGTTTTCAGGCAAGAATCATGAGATTTAAGATTATGAGATTGAAATGATGGATTTGATTGTATCCAGTTTTATTTATGCTTCCGGTTGTATTTCTGTTTAGAGTTGGATATTATTTATTTCTATCTCAATTACTCCTTCTCTCTCTTATACCATCTCTTACCACTTAAAAGTGTCCATGGCGTTACTGGATTTCGGACCACAGCATGGTACTAGAAGTCCTGGATTTGAAGTCAGGATCTCTGAGTTCTAATATCTTCTCTGTCACTTCCTAGCCCTGGTTCGGAGTCAGACACTTTCTCTCTTCACGTATTTTAAAATGGGAAAAAGAGCACTTGAACTATCTACATAGGAGTGCATTGAGGAAAGGGTTTCTAAATTGCAAAACAATGTCTAAATGTGAGCTGCAATTACTCAAAAACTCCTGAGTTCTGAAAACTGTTTTCAATACAGTCCATCTTCCATCCATTTTGTAGAATGGGAATGGAGAGATGCCGAAGTTCCCTGGTTACTCATCACATAGCCAGTAACTGTTAGATCCAGGAAAGAGACCCAGAAATTCAGACTCAGGTTCATGTGTATGTACAACAAAGCATCAGGTTTGTCTTCAGACTCATTCTTCCCTCCTCATGATCTTCCCCCAATTCACTTTGCTCCCAATGTACTAAGAGCAGTCCTTGCACGTTCAGAATTGCTGAATGTGGTGGTGAATCCTCATCGGCCACATCTCTGCATTTCTTACAATGGGAGATAATTATTATTTTAAAGCAGTTTAAACTTAACTGAGATGTTATAGATCCAACCCTGCAGATAAGGCAGAACAACCTGTCACATCATCTTTTCATGGTTAAAGAAGCAAAGTCTTAGAAGGTTGGTGAACCTGTGTTTGATCCCATAACTAAGAAGTAGTCAGCAGCACCCCAGAGCCAGGCTCACTGTCCCCCCAGTCCAGTATGTCTGCTGGACATATTAGAGGGGAAAGAAAGAATTATCCTTCCAGTCATTTATTTCTTCAATAAAACAATTATTACTGAGTCATTTACATTTGCATTCAGTTCTTTGTGACCCTATTTGGGGTTTTCTTGGCAAAAATACCAGAGTGATCTACTTTTTCCTTCTCTAGCTCATTTTACAGATGAGGAAACTGAGGCAAACAGGGGAAAGTGCCTTGCCCAGGGTCACATAGCTGGGAAATGTCTGAGACCACATTTGAACTCAGGTCTTCCCTACTCTTGGCCTGGTGCTTTAGCCACTGTGCCAGCCAGCTGCCCATGTACTGCCCTACTGTGGTAATAATTAATTCCCTTACTTCCTATCACATCTCTCTGCAGATCTTATGGACTCTACACTGTTAAGTGGAGGGCTACTAGCACCACTGTTAGGGGAACAAATGTCACACTGACATTTCACTCTTAGGGAAGGACAAAAATCCTTGTGTGTTTTTGCTTCACCCGTCCACCTCCTGGCCATAGACGGGGCCCCAAAACAAGAGATAGGGATATTTGAAGTGACCCGCCCGACTTCAGGGCCAGATATAAAATGGGTTAAATGGAAATTCAAGGCATGAGACCAATGGCTTTATACTGAAGAATATGGTCCTGATTTCTTTGTCCCAATGGGTAGAAGAATAATCATGACACAGATTTCTATTATAAAATCTTTCCATCTATTGTCTCATTAAATTCTCATAATCTTCTGAGGGAGATAGAATAAATATTATCTTCCTGAAGTTACAGATGAGAAAAATAAAGGTTCAACATATGAAGTCCCCACAACATAACATTTTCATACTCTCTACTGAGGTTTGCTTGCAGTGTGTTTCCTTTCTCTGATTTTCTTTTTTTCTTGTAGATAGGATTTTTCTTGCACAACTTGTCAAGTATTTGAACATTATTAACATGTAGTGGACTTCCTGCCATCTAGGGGAGGGGAGGGGACTGGGGGTAAAATTTGTATTGGAAAGCTTTGTAAAGATCAATGCTGGGGTTTTGTCAAAGGCTTTTTCTGCATCTATTGAGATAATCATATGGTTTTTGTTAATTTGATTATTAATATAATTAATTATGCTGATAGTTTTCCTAATATTGAACCA